>JAFIRS010003882.1:0-110098 GCA_018342105.1 Gonioctena quinquepunctata | reverse complement strand
ACACATTCGGACCTCCGTGAAAACCCCGATACCGATAAGTACCCAAGATAGTCGCCCCCCAAAAACATCTTAAAATTTCCCTAACCTATGTCGCCATTTTTTTTTCTATGGGTTGGGGTTCCCCTTTAACGTTCTCATACATCTCAGACCTCTGTGGAGACTCCCCAATACCGATAAATCCTCAAAAACTCACCCCCATGACGGCCATCTTGAAATTTCCTAACTTACAGCCGCCATCTTTTTCTATACATGGTTGGACACCAATGTGGCCCAGTTTTCCAACCTCGTGGCCCCCCGGATACCGCTGAAGAACCCAATCGTGACCCCCCCAAAAATCTTAAAATTTCCCAAACCCTACACCCGTCCATTTTTTTCCTATGAATGAGGGGGCCCCCATAACCCCCAGCTATCTTCAACCTGTCTCGTCCTCCTGGTAGTCCCCGTGCCGATAAACACCCCAGGCCCCATATAACGGACATCTTGAAATTCCAAACCCCACAGCCTCCATTTTTTTTTCCGTGATGGGCGGCCATTTTTTTTTCCCACGGCGTTTTGTTTTTTTTTTTATATATATGGTTGGGCCCCCCAAAACGACCCCCCCTTTCCCCGTTCCCCAGACCAGTGACGGGCCCCCGTCGGTGGGGACCATGTGGGGGGAGTAACCGGAGGGGCAGGGGATTTTTAACTCCTAGGTGGTTAAAACCCCCCCATCTTCTCTTGTTGCTGGCATGTGCTACGAACTACGGGAAATCTTGCTATATAATAGAATTTCTCCAACGGGAAAACTTTAAACTGTACAGATCAGGTATTTGCACTCACTTCCTTCATCGAAGCAGGCTTCCAAAAAAGGAGTCCCGCCTGTGCCTTGCATTCATAGACAATACGGTTCAAAAAAAAAGGGAATATACAAGACTCAACAAGTTCCCCCATGCAAAAGATCTGCTGCCTTGTCCATAACAACTTAATGTTACATATCTGGGAATTACTTTTCGACAGTTTGTGGCGGAGATTTTCCCCCCCTGGTACAAGAGCCCCACACAAATACAATTGATGTACAACTCAATGAATCAATGGGAATCATCAGTGCTATTTAAAAGTCTACCACACTATGTGGCTCCCTATACTGAAAAACTTAGCCCCCGAAATTTGAAGATGAGGGGCCCCAAAGGGAATGGAGGGGTCAGTTGGAACCCCTGACAGCCCCCCCATTCGGGAAAATTCCCGCCATCTCCCTCCCAATCGCCTCAGATCCGTAAACCAATATGGATGGACGATGAAATAGAAGATGACTTCTGCATGACCCAAAATGAAACGAACTTGTTTCAAGTAGACCTGATCTGAAGAACATAGACTCCATCCATAAACTAAATTTCAGTTCGGTTCAGACCTCCCGCCAGCCCTGGCTCCATTAACCGTGTGGGGGATGATACAAATGAACATAGTGGACTCGCCAGAATGCGACTGGGTGCTCCTAAAAAACATGGAGCACATTCTGAATGAATGTCAAACGATATTCCTTTCCCCTGGGGGGCTTCGAACTACAAAAGTTAAACGACGACCCGGGATTAATGATCTGATATAAATGTAAAAATCTAACTTTTTTTAATATTTTCAATTTTCTTTTTGTTGTTCACGTTACCTCAATGTTCTAATGTATCTATGTTTGTAACGAGTAAAAAGGGCCTTACATGTCCCTAATATCCGAACTTCCATGATCCCATCCCATTGGGGGAAGTAAATACCAAATGTCATATGGGTAATCAGAAAACCTGTTTACATTTTCATTGTTCAACTTTTTTTGGGAACTTTTATAATTACGGATATATAGCCGGTTTCCCCCCCTTTGTGTATCTCACTAACTGGTCATTTCAAGCCATACGTATTTACATTATAATTTGTATAAAATTAAAATTTAACCGAAGATTATTTAATACAGGTTGAATTATGAAAAAGTCCTTTTTTGCAATTTTTATCATCACACCGTTCATCAATTTCGGGCAATGATTCGTTAACTTGTATCTATAAAGATTTTAAAAGTCACCTAAAAAATATGACTTCATCATAATAATAGGTCTTTATTTCTCATAAAAAAAAAAACAATCAATTATATATCCTACAAAGACAGAGGAACAATTATGGGGAAAAGCCGAAGATCAAATAGTGAATGTATCACGTACAAAGTGGCAAACCCCCTATTTTTCTCTTAAGCCCGAACTTTGAATTTGCAATTTTGACACAATCAGACGATGAACACTTCAGAATGATGGTTGGTTTGGTAACATCTTTATTTTGTAGTACAAATAGAGCTTAAAATATTAAATCTGGTGAGAAAGAAGTCTGAAACAACGAAGCCAGCTATTATTTCATTAAAAAATTTAAAATGTCTTATTCCTCAAGACAGCTGATTACAAATAACTATTCAATGGGGGTATGTTGATCGCATTTCATTAAAAAACTACTTCCCCGCCTAATGCCTGGCCAGACGTTGGATTACTACAGTCAAAATAAAAATTCAAACCGAAGAAAAAAATTTTAAACAAAGAAATCCCTCTCCATGATCATGAAGAAATATTTTCACAAACGGGAAAATTTTTTTTTCAATATGAAACTCAACCTTTCCTCAATATGATTGAAATAAACCTTTTGATCGATGCTGCCCAAACTCCCAAGAAAAATTCCTGAATTATTCATGAGAATTCTCCAAGTTTTTCAGCCAAAACCAGTTATGATTATTTCAAATGAGTTTATCTTTGTTGAAGAAATCCATAATTTCAAGTAGATCTTTTCACACATTTGGAAGGTCAAAAGTACTCGAACAAAAATGCAATGATTTTATTTGCAGAGAACTGTAAACTTCATTCAAGATTACTAGCAATGTTTCAGTTTCAAAACTTGCACTCACTTATATCAAAGTTTTTTTATACTTCAATTATTCTTATTGGTAACGTTGACACCTCCTGGTGAGATAGATCAGTAGTTTCACTAGATATCACATGACTTTTACTCAAGATAACAAAAGTCCCTCGTTTGAAAATCCACTTCCATGAATAATGTGGTTTTACTCAAATTAGAAATGTATTAGATATATCAGTTCTTTCATTGAATATTTGAAGTATCTCTATCCAAGACCCACCTCTCATATGAATGTTTTTGGGATTTACTTAGATTATTAAAAAGTATAATTTGTTCAATTAAGAATTTCGATAACTTCCAATAAGTCAGATAAGTTTTCAGTTGAACATTTGAAATATCTACTCCAAGATGAACTATGCAGATCCACTTTCTTATAAATGTTGGTTTACTGAAAAAAAAATAATTTCCATTGAAAAAAACGCATGAAAGTTCAAAGTCAGAAATACAATAATTATCCTTGAATATATTCATTCTTGATCCGAGACCTTCACATACTTTCACTTGAATAATGGTAAAACCTTCTATAGAATTCGGGAGCTGTTGCTTTGACACAGGACCGTCTGATGGAAATGAAAGAGTTGAAAACTTTTTCTATTTTTTTTTTTCTAAATAACATACAGTAAATATTATGTTTTATAACAATTTCTAAGTCAATCATTTGGACTTCTATGAGAAAAGACTATGAACTGTACTACAGAAACTTAATAGAAACTAGGAGTGAATTTTTGTCTTATTATTTTTAAACGAAATCAAATTCAAAGTGATTGTAAAATTCTTGGTAATACTCACTCTCATTGACATCTTCCCCGAGAGTTTTTCTATTCCATTATATTTGTTATTGCCCTTCCCCTTTCTACGACCACTTCATTGAATAATTTCTCCCAGTTCCCAAAAGTTGAGCCCTCGATCAGGGGGAAAAGTCTGTCGAAATCGCAATCAATCTATAAAATTCCAAATGACCTACCATAATGAACTTTCATTATAACATATCATACCAAGTGGCTGCTCTTGGTCCTCAAGTATTGGCCATTTGGTCAAAACAAACTAAGACTACGCTCACTTTCAGTCCTTTTAAATGGAAAGTCTTATTCCAGTGATGAACTATTTCTTCCCATGGTTCCGACCTTGTTCTGAGAAATCTTTGTGATTCAACATCTTCAGTTTCAAAGGGAATCAATTTTATAAAAATTACAAGAACTTTCTGTTGAATCACTGAATGTTGTGATTTTGGCTGCAAGTTCACTTCTAGATTCTATCTTCCTTTTACGGGGACTAACTTCACTTTTATGAATGAGATTCCCGGCCTTGTCCACCAATTTTCCTCTCCATCAATTGCATTTCGGTTGAAGGAATCTTTCTTTCTAACAGGCGGTATATAATAAGTTTGAATTGTTCTGCTGGAAATAGTCTGATGATTTTGGCCGTTATAATATTATAATCTTCATGTTTCAATCTACAACAAAAAAAACAAATCGAAGTGTGAAAATTAGTTTTATGTAGGTATATTCTTTCAAGATATACAGAACGAACGAACGAACGGAAAGAGATAATGAAGTCGAACTCAACTTACTGGTTAACATATGTTTCATTATGATAGCCACCATTCTGTTTTCTTCTTGCGTTCTCCAGAACTTTTTTGCATCATAAAAGTTAAAATGCATTTCCTAATGGAGAAGTTATCAAACTCTGAAAACAATTTTATATGAATCAACTGTTCCTGAGAATGAAATGACATTTCTCTGTTTTCAAGCGGGAAATTTAAAACCCTAGAAGATATGCTCGTTGTACTGTTAGATGATTCATTGGACTTCTTTTTTCCTCAGGAATTATGTCAGAAAACTGAAAAATTCAACATTCACTATTATACAAAGCAAATGATCATAATGAAAAATACTACCTTATATCAATATTCTCCATTGTTAGTCTGATAAAGAAGTTTCTGTCTCTCCGAAATATGGGACACATCAACCGATTTCTCAATCAAGTTGACGTCGGTAGGCACCTTGTAGTCAAGTCGGCCAGGATGATGAATACCATAACAAACGCATATTACCACTTCAACAAAAAATTTTGGGAATTAATCGAGAAGTTCCCACCTCAAGGGCTCTTCCATTTATTATTATTACCAAATTCAGAGCGTTTTCACAATTCACAATTCCCAACGTTGTCCCGTAACCCACCTTAAAAAAAACCACATTGAATAACAGGAATGCACTGCACTTGTATACCCGGAGCAAGGGAAGCGTTTTTCCCCACTCTTCAAAAATTTTGCCGGTTGGCGACAAAAGGCAGTGTGTTGTGCATCGTTGCCAAATGCTCGGAAACCCTCGTAATCTCAAAAATTATGATTTTTGATAACCGGTAATGGAATGGAACTTTCTTCCAGTCCTTCCCAGCTAACCCAAATATCCTTGAAATTTCTAAGTGCACTTTTTGACTAGCCCCAAATCTTTTGGTTTTAAACCCACACTAATATACCCAATCTTATTACTTCTGCTTCATACCAATCAAAGAAAAAGATATGGGTCATTTCCATGGCAACTGTATAAAAGTATTTTTGTATACTATGTACTATAAAAATTTAAGTGACATCCATAGCATTGACAGGCCATTACTAAGCTAGTATTGAGTAGGTAGGTAGTAAGAATAATTGAATAACCACAAATTTGGAGAATTAATCCCATTTTGTTGTTAGAAAAAATCAGAAATTGACTGAACCCTGATATTTTATACCTTGTTATTTAGTACATTTTCATTAAAAACTTTATACAACTTTGCTTTTTCGTAGGTTTTTGCCTATCTTTCTGGTTCAAAATTGATAAGTAAATTTTGCCCCACTTCTAATCGTCGGATTAACGAAATTTGACGTGTTCATAATTTCGTAACAATGCATTATAAATTTTTGTTGGAAAAAAATCAAAATGGCGGCTCTAAGATGGCCTGCCAGTTCTTTTGATTATGGTCCGATTCTCCGGGTGGAAGATTATGAATTTTTTGTCACATTCATAAAACCAAGAGGGTTTTTCAAGGTGGACCAATTTTGTGATTATGGTCATCTGTTGAAAATTGGTATAGGTTTGGGTTTTGGGGGTTTTGAATATTTGTTATAATTCAAAAATTCAAGATGACAGAGGAGTTTTTGAATTATGGCCCGATTCTATTCAAAATTGTTTTCTGGGGGGTTTTTTGTGGTAGAAGATTTTTAAATCTGTAAAAACCAAAAATTTCAATATGGCGGACAAATTCGTGATTGGTCCATTGTATTTGGAATTGGTGTGTATGGGTTTTGGGATCGGAAAATATAATTTTTGTAAAATTCATAAATTCGAAAAAAATTTTAACAAGTTTTGCGATCATGATCCGATTCCCTTCAAAATGGGGCTAAGGGGATTTGTTGGGGCAGAGTTTTGTGATTTAAAGGAGGATGCTCCCCATAAATGGTATCTGGAGGTTTTTTAGGGGTCATAAAATATAATTTTTCGTTAACGAAAATAATTCAAGATGGCGAAATTTATGACTAGAAAGAATTGAATGAAAATTATTAGAAACTTTTCAAGAGTGGAGCTTTTATTCGAATGCCCCAAAAGGGGGAAAATGATTTAGATGTACATGACGTAGGTTATTTAGCGGTACGAAAGCTTGTTGCGTTTTTCAGTTTGAATACCAAAAATAGGCATTTCTAATAAGCGACAAGCTAATGAATTTGTTACTCACAGAATACCCCCCGTCACACATCTAAATAATATTTTTTCCTTTTAATGCATTCGGGAAAACAATAATCGTTAAAAATGTTTTTCTAATCCAGTTCTATATGAATTATTTACAGTTTGTGAGCGAGGCAACAACATTTTTCAAATCGATTTTTGGTAGATTTTGATGAACAATATAACAATATTTTCACAAATTCACAGTTGACTCCTTCAGATTTTCAGATATTTATAGGTATCTCTTGATAATTATATTGGGTCTTTCGATTGAAGTTAAGAAAAGAGAGTTGTAGTCGTTGTCTAAAAATGGATCGAACGATTAGTAGGGTACAAGATAAGATATCACCGTATTATCAATAAAAATCCTGTATATATATTGACACTATTCTATATATTGAATTGATCGTGATGAGTTTTTTTTTGAATGTTGCGGTAGTTCATTCATATCTACTTAATACACGTTATCTCTAATATGAAGCAACATTTGGAAATAATTATACATCTACTATTGAAAATCTAATTTCATCCAGACAAGAATATCTTCACTATCTCAGATATTTTTTTGATTTCTTGAAATAATGAGGTGAGATCTTCAAAGAATCTCATGGGATATCCTGAAATGAGACGTTTCCTCAAAAAGATACGAATAATAAGTCAGTTTCAAAGATATTATTGTTAATTCAAGAACAAAAATTTAATTTTTTTTTAACTGGGCGATATGCTCTCATTTCAAGGTTTTCCAAGTTCCTTGGTCGAACAAGTTGAGAACTTTCAAAAAATATAAAGCATTAAGTTGAAACAAGATATACATATATATATATATATATATATATATATATATATATATATATATATATATATATATAGACTATTGATCATTCTTCATCTATTCATTCATCTATTCTTCACAGGAGCTGAATGTGAATGAGAAATAATAAATTTTACGGACATACTGTCCTGTTCTATAGAAAGTGACACCTGGCAGGAGTTGAAAATGAGCTTTCCCAATATAATAAAATACTGAATTATAGATTGCTGTTAATTAATTTCGGAAAAACCATTTATTTACCTTTCAGCAGCAATAAACTTGTTCACCACACTTCAATCAGAATTTCTATCAGTAATAACTTCACCATTATGTCGGCAGATAAAAGCTAAGTATCTTGGTATACTGATTGATAAGCACCTCAAATGGAGACTCACATACCGATTATCTAGTAAAAACTACGATGTATTCTATATAGATTCAGGAGAATAACGAACATATTTGGAACCAGAGCTCAACATTCTTTACCAAGTTTGATAGAATCACACCTAAAATATGGAATAGTTGGATGATAAGGGGTTTCTAAAACCTATTTAAAGCCACTTTAAGTAACGCAAAAACGATTCCTAAGGATGATTCTTTTTAAAAACAACAACAGATACGCGAGTGATGCTCTCTATGAAAGAGTCTGAGATGTTTGATATCAGACAAATATTCTTTAACCACATCCCTTTCTAGCTCAGTTCTCCAATGAGACCGAACTTATTAAAACCTTCTCATACCTATACTACGAGACGAAAAATGATTATTTAGTACCTTTCGCTTCGAAATCAATAGGCCAAAAATGCTATAAATTTTTAGCACCAAAGTATTTAATCTCCTTCCAAGAAACACTGCAAAACAGAAACGTCAGCATTCAGATTCAAAAGATTTAAAACTATTTATAAAACAATCGCCTCGTCATTATATATACGGTCAATAATTGAAGATTGAGAAGTAATTTTAGATATTCATAATGTTATCCTAAATGCACTTAGTACTTGTACATTTGTATATTTAGTTATTCTAAAATTTCAAACTCCTTAATATTTACATATTTTATATTTCGATATTTATCATTTTACATATTTTACACTTTTGAATTAAAATATATATATATATATATATATATATATATATATATATATATATGTATATAAACAGTGAGGGAATAACGGGATCTTCAGTCAGCACAAGTGTTGAACTATGAAAAACTCTTTAATATACGTTGGACGGAGCTTTCGTTTCAATTGTGGAACTCTTCAAGGATACAAAATATGTAAATTACATTATTGAGGAAAAAATACCTAAAATAGAAGAAAATACTTGGTTGATTAATGAACATTAACTTTAAAAAAAAACGTAAAATATGTAAATATTTGTCGGAATGATGTTATATCTTTGACGTTTCAGTGACATTGAAGAGTTTGAAGTGACAACCTATGATTAATCGTCAAAAAATATAAAAATAGAAAGTAGTGGGTGTGTTAATTTTTTTATTATTATATTCTTTAAAATCATCGGATTTTACTAGATTTTCGATATCTGTTTTTTTGTTCATATTTTGATTAGTTTATTAATTTCAATCATTTTCAGAAATAATCTTTTAGATAAATTTTTGTTTGAATGTGAAACTTATTGCATCCTCGAATGATATTTTATGGCCTGTTTCAATAGCATGTTGAGCTAATGCACATGATTTCTTGTTGAGTCTTATATCACGGGGCCTGTGAAACCAGTGGCACCAGCGTCGGTCTTGTGTCAACTGTTTCCACCTGGTGCGGGTTCGATTCACGCAGCTGGTAAAATGTTTTCAAGGTCCCAAAAGGTGGTTTCGGATCCCACTATAAAGGTAAGGTCCCCGTGATCTCAACTCGTACAAGTTTTCATTGTTAACTTCTGAGGGTTGGTCAAACAACTAAGAAAGCGGTTAAAGCAGAATTTTACAACAATTTACTTCTGTGAGAGATAATACGATTATTCAAAAGTTCTTGAACTTGTACCAATATAGTTTAAATCACGATTTATTTACATCAGTATGCTATAGACAACATTTGATTTCTTCAATCTGGTGTGGGATCTTTTTTAACCTCGTATTTAGAATTTCCAATAGTCTTGATATTTTTGTGGAAATTTTTATGTTGCCTGTTCTTGAATAATTTGAGTTATATTTGATGATAGAATTCCTATATTAGGAATTGAAAATAAAATATCCTTTTCATTATTATTTTTCTGAATTTTTTGATTATTTGTGTTATATCTTTGACGTTTCGAGTGACATTGAAGGATTTCAAGTGACAACCTATGATTAATCGTCAAAAATATAAAATATATGTTAATTAGGTGTGTTAATTTTCTTATTATATTCTTTGAGAATCAGTTTTAATCCATTTGTAAAGATAACATAGATTTTGCTAAGATTTTTCGATATCTGTTTTTGTTCATATTTTGATTGGATTTATTAATTTCAATCATTTCAGGAATAATCTTTAGATAAATTTTTTCTGAATGTAAAACTTGTGCTTCCTCGAATGATATTTTATGGCCTGTTTCAATAGCATGTTGAGCTAATGCACATATGATTTCTTGATGGTCTTATATCACTTCTGTGAGAGATAATACGATTATTCAAAGTTCTTGAACTTGTACACAGTTGTTACATGGTATGCTGTAGACAACATTTTGATTTCTTCAAATCTGGTGTGGGATCTTTCAACCTCGTATTTAAATTTCTAATAGTCTTGATATTTTTGTGAAATTTTATGTTACTCATTCTTGAATAATTTAATTATATTTGATGATAGAATTCCTATATTAGGAATTGAAAAATAAATTATCCTTTCATTATTATTTTCTGAATTTTGATTATTTGTGTCATCATTATTGAATTTATTATCAGGTTGGTATTGAAAATAATTCTGTTAAGAAGTTTTTGGGTAAATTATCTAGTAAAATATTTCTGAAATTTTAAAATTTTTGTTTTTAATGAAGGATGAACCAACATCTCGATTCTTTTTCATACAAAGAATCAAATTCATTTTCATTCTTTTTGGGTGGAAGGAATGATAGTTTTATATGTATCTTTTCAGAGTTTGTTGGTTTTATATATAATCTGTGATTACTGAATTGTTTCTCTACGAATTATTCTAGTATCTAAAAACGGAATACTTTTATTTTTTTCTAATTCAATTGTGAATTGTAAAATTTTTAGTGTAGTTATTTACTTTTCTTAAAATTTCATCGGATTTATCCATTGGTACTGCACATCTACAATTTTTTTTCAAATGGAACTATAAACGTCAATTGTGGTAATATTTTATGCTGAAAGGTCATCCATTACATACGAAGCAATGATTGGTGAGATGGTAGCTCCATAGGTGTTCCAAAAGAATTTGTTTGTAGAATTTCCTTCGCACGAAAACTAGATGAAATATGAATTGAATGATTTCTAAAATTTTTTGTTTTGTGAAATATTACAGTATTTATTTCTATTTTACTCATCTTTTTAGTTATACTTTTCAGCACTAACATACCGATAGAATTAGTGTTTGAAAATTATAATAACAAGATAGGGTAAAATATTGTCTACACAGCATACCATGTAACAACTGTGATTTAAACTATATTGTATTTTAAAGTTCAAGAACTTTGAATAATCGTATTATCTCTCACAGAAGTGATATGAAACTCAAAAAAATATTGCATTATCAACATCTTTAACAACCACATATATCATTCGCTTACAAGTTTACATTGAAAAAATTTCTCTAAGATTATTCATGAAATAATTGAAAGGTAATAAATCCCAATCGAACAAAATAACAAATATAGTTATCTTTACAAATGAATTAAACTTTCAAGAATATAATAAAAATTAACACCACCATATTTATATTTTTGACATTAATCATAGGTTGTCACTAATCCTTCAATGTCCTCAAAATAACACCATTCAACAAATATTTTACATATTTTTTGCGTTTTTTTTTTTTTTTAAAGTTGTGTTCTGCATTAATCAACCACTCTAGATTACTGTAAGTACTTCCTCCATTTTCAAGTATTTTTTTTCTCAATAGCAGTAATTTACATATTTTTAGGACCTGAAGAAGTTTCAAATTGAAACGAAGCTCAGTCCAACGTATTAAGAGTTTTCATGGTTCAGCACTTGTGCTGACTGAAGATCCCCGTTATTCCTTTATTTCATACCAATTTTCAGTCGTTATTTCTAAATTCATCCATCTACCATGGGTTTTATGAAAACATTCGAATCACGTACGGTCCCGAAGTCTCTCAAAAATGAAGGAATGGTGCAACATCAACAAGAAACTGGCTGCTTAGAAATGAAAGAATATTCTTACTAGAATGTATACAGACGTAATGGTGTGTTATACCTTCACACATTATAAACAATATCAAAATTTAGAGCATCCTAATTAACACAAATAATGGTAGAGTTTACACATTCAATGAAAAATTAACCAAGAAAATGTTAAATTTAGAAATCAAAATAACACATAATGACCTCAAATCATCAGAAATATGCTTTTCGAAACATTCTAACTTCCTCCTTAACAAAACTACCTAATGATGTCTGGATAAATTATACAGAAAAGACAAACGATTTCCTACAATAAAATATTCAAAGATATAAAAATTAAAAAATATCAACAAGATAAATAGATTAAATTTGACTGATATAATTATGCAAATGATATTGAACATTTTCTTGCTTTGGGATTCAAATTCAGTTTACCTCCCTACTACAAGAGACGTATCGATTTCAGAAAACTTTTGTCTGATATCCGAATCATTGTAAAGTGGATTCAATAATGAGAAAAAGATATTTTCAGGCAAAATAACAAATATGATTACTAACTTCTTTCCAAAAACCTCAAAAATGAAAAAACACTCAATTCTCTTTATAAAAAACCAAGAATTTTCAAAACCGTCTAATCTTATTTCCATGAAATCGAATAAGTATTAATGTAACAGTCATTTTTAGAAAAAACTGAATATATAAATAAATCTCATGATATCACTTGATGGCAAGAAAACTTTTACACCAAATTAAATAGAGATCTACCTCAACCATTGAACAAAAACCGTAAGATTTATTTCAGAACTAAAAAAGCAAAATGATCACTGAAGAGAAGAAGCAAAAAAAATGTATGATATACAGTTCTGTATCACCAAAATACTATGGTTTACCCCAAATTCATAAACCAATCATGAAACTCAGACCTATCATTTCATCTATTGATGCACCCAATAGCAAAATATCTAAATTATTCACGAACTGTATCCTTACAGATGCATATGACTTCGAAGAAAATAAGTTTATGTTAAAGATTCTTTCGAGTTTTCCTAAATTCATCAACGAAAAACAACTTCCACAAAGCTAGCATGTCTTGATAAGCCTAGATGTTGTTTCCTTATTCAGTAACATACCATTAAATTAGTGTTGAAAAGTATAACTAAAAGATGGAATTAAAATAGAAGAATATACTGTAATATTTCACAAACAAAATTTTTTGAAATCATTCAATTCATATTCAAATCTAGTTTCTTTTCGTTCGAAGGAAATTTCTACAAACAAATTCTTGGAACACCTATGGAGACTACCATCTCACCAATTATTGCTTCGTATGTAATGGATGACCTTTCGAAGAAATATTACCCACCATTGACTATAAGTTCCATTTAAAAAATTGTAGATGATATTATATGTGCAGTACCAATGGATAAATCAGTGAAATTTTAAGAAAAGAAATAACTACAATAAAAATTTACAATTTACAATTAGATTAGAAAAATAAAAGTATTCGTTTTTAGATACTAGAATAATTCGTAGAAAACAATTCACTAATCTACCAGATTGGTATATAAAACCAACAAACTCTGAAAGATACATAAACTATCATTCCTTCCACAAAAGAATGAAAATGAATTTGATTCTTTTGGCCCATGAAAAAGATCAGAATGTTGGTTCATCCTTCATTAAAAACAAAAATTTTTAAAAATTCTCAGAAATATTTCACTAGATAATTCTTACCCCAAAAACTTCTTAACAGAATTTCAATACCAACTCTGATGAACAAATTAATAATGATGACACAAATAATCAAAATTCAGAAAATAATAATGAAAGGATAATTTATTGTTCACTTCCTAATATAGAATTCTATCATCAAATATAATTAAATTATTCAAGAATGAAAGTAACATAAAAATTTCTAAAAATATCAAGACTATTAGAAATTCAAATACAATTTGAAGATCCACACCAGATTTGAAGAAATCAAATGTGTCTACAGCATACCATGTAACAACTGTGTACAAGTTCAAGAACTTTGAATAATCGTATTATCTCTCACAGAAGTGATATAAAGCTCAACAGAAATCATGTGCATTAGCTCAACATGCTATTGAAACAGGCCATAAAATATCATTCGAGGTAGCACAAGTTTACATTCAGAAAAATTTTCTTTAAAAATTTTTCCTTGAAATGATTAAAATTAATAAATCCAATCAAAATATGAACAAAAACAGATATCGAAAATCTTAGCAAAATCTATAGTTATCTTTACAAATGGATTAAAACTGATGATTCTCAAAAGAATATCATAAAAAATTAACACACCCGCACTGCATATTTTTATATTTTTTGGCGATTAATCATAGAGTTGTCACTTCAAATCCTTCAATGTCCTCAGGAAACGTCAAAAGATATAACACCATTCAAACAAATATTTACATATTTACGTTTCTTTTTTTTAAGTTAATGTTCATTAATCAACCACTCAGATTACTGTAGTACTTCCTTCATTTTGGGTATTTTTTTTTTCTCAATAATGTAATTTACATATTTTAAGTCCCTGAAGAGAGAAGTTTCAAAATTGAAACGAAAGCTCGGTCCAACGTATTAAATAGTTTTTCATAGTTCAGCTTACTTGTGCTGACTGAAAGGATCCCCACGTTATTCCCCACTGTTCATACCAATTTTTCAGTCGTTATTTCTAAATTCATATATGTATATATATATATATATATATATATATATATGTGTGTATATATATATATGTATATATATGAATATGTATATATATAAAAAATACATTTGAAAGTATTTATATTTTTAACACTTAGAAAGTTCAGAACCAATTATATTACTATATATACAGTATCTATAATTCGTAATTATATTACCTGCGATTATTTAGTAATGTACAAGACTACATGTGATATGAACGTGTGTGTATTTGTGTTAATATTATATGGTAGTCTGTATTAATGATTATACTCATCTTGCTCTCTAATAATTGTATACTTGGTTTTTATTTTTTTAGTAAATTTAAAGTATTTTCGAATGATTTGTTTTGTATATACTCTAGTACATATACGCCCACACACAACAGTACCTACTGCTTCCGTGGTATATTTTTCTTTTATTCACAATAATGCTGCATTTGTTGAATTATACTTTGTAGTATTTTTTCTTGTGTGAATAAATTATTATAATTATAATTTATCAAAAACGAACATTCGAATAATAACTTGTCTGAAACCAAATACGTTGAAACAAGATGGGTAATATTGATTTTGAAACTGTCTACCTCTTCGAAGTGAGAGAAATAAAGTATTTTTATTGAGAATATGATAACTTGATCTAAGAAAGTATATATATATATACTTATATACCATATATATATATATATATATATATATATATATATATATATATGTATATATATATATATATATATAGTTTCAAAATCAATACTCATCTTGTTTCAATGTATTTTGGTTTCAGACAAGTTATTCGAGTGTTCAGTTTTAATAAATGATCAAGAAATTCCTATTCACATTAAGCAAGAGATTGGGTCTCTTCAGTGGAATCAGAGATTTTTCATCTGAAAAATTTAACTCTCCTGGGAATAATATTTTCAAGAAGTATGCTGTCTTCTTTCAAAACTTAGCTTTTTACTGTGTATCCATCGAACGTTCGTCGAGGCATTAACCAGGAAGTAGTTGGTTTTGTGATGGATATGCGACCAACAAACACCTATTATAGGTATTTGCTTAGTCCAGCTGTGCGAGTAATGAGACATTTCTAATAAAATATTAAATGCAGAATAGACAAAATGTATCAAAAAATAATAATTCCTGGCTCTCCCTTTACAACATTTTGAATTCGTCAATTTTGACACAATCAAGCGAAGAACATTTCAGTATGATAGTTGGTTTTTATTTTATAGGGTCAGAATTTCATTTTAAATAATTATTACCCACCCTGTATCTAACAATATGTTCCATCGAAAACCAGTTTAAAAATTAAAACTTTTTCAGAGAAATGAACCAGTGACATTAGGTAGCTGTGGGGTATAACAAATAACTATCATTCACGTTTGGGTCATCATACTTATAAAATATGTAATACTATAAGATATATGATACATATATTCAAATACCTACATCTCAATATTGAATAAACACTACTTGAAATTATTTTCCATGCCTTATTGAGTCCCGTACATTATATGGTATCCTTGAATGTGGAAGGAGTTTACTAATAATAATCCAAGAACTGGAAGTCATACAGTAAGTAAAACTGAAAATAATTCAGAAAAAAGCAAATAACTTTTCTCCAGTGATCTCGTCTTTATGAAGTAAAATAGAAGACTCTATTTTTTCAACAAAATTTATTTCAAATTTGTACATAAAGTACACTGCTGCCAGATGCTGTAGAAACATCAAAATTATCTTGTCGCTCATCGCTCTCTCAACAGTTGGTCAAAGGTGCCTATGTTTCTAGTCCCATAAATTTTCAACAGCATTATCCTTGAAACTTTTCAGAGAACTTATGATATCAATAATTCAAAAGGTCAGCTGAAAGAATATTGGTTTTGAAGCACAGTTTATCGAGAAAAAAATTTATCTCAGACACATTCTCATCAACCCTATATAATTGTTGTTTTTGTTCATACTATTTTAAAATAGTATTAATTTCTATTGTCCATTATTTACATTAGTTGAATATTTTTCAATACTTGGGGATATTGAAATTTTCATTGTATAGTTCAAATAAATTTCAATTCAATTTATTCAATAGTATTCGACTTTTGTGGTTTCTTGTTTTTATTCATAAAGTAAATGAATATATATTTACTTTTCACTACACTTTCGGAACCATGATCGGACCATGAACAACATATACGAAATCTCCTTGAAAACTAGGATATAGTATGCCCACATGGAAAAATGCTATAGGATATGTATTCAATAATGCACCATGTTTTTTGGAATATTTGGCGGAAAGACAGATCCATCTCGAATTTTGTAGGAAAATACATAGTGTTCAGGAATATACAATTCTCACAGATTTTTTGCATTTTTCTATCGAATCGACATTGTCAATGGAAAATAGAAGATGTAATAATATATTGCCGAAGACATTTTCGAAAAAGATATTCCGTTTAAAATATATAATTATTTTATCCGACACTTATTTTCTATTTGCAATAGAAGGGATGCTCCTGTTAATCAAACATCGAAATTAAATACTCTTCTTGACATATGATTGGAGTACCGAATAATGTATTCAAAATATGAGTGGTGGTTTCTCTCACTAACAACAATTACAAAGGTGTTATAATAAAAAAGTGGTGCGTAACGAGCTTCGATAATGAATCAAAAATTCACTCATTAACTCAACTCATAAAGAAGAGAGATTGGGTGTTATGAAAAAATTAATACAGGATAGGAAATGCATGAACCGGAATCATGGCGAAGAGAAATTTCGAACTCATTTCGCACAATGCGTGAAGACGCGACATGTCGATGACGGTAGGCAAACTTAAAGTCTAGTTTCGATATGATTTCATTCAGTTAAGCTCACATGTAAAAAAATATCGTAATTTTTCATTGTGCATACTTATATCAATTTTGCGGTATATACAAAATGGTGGATAAGGACATACACTTACCTCAATATTGAAGACTTTTGTGGGCTCAAGTTAAAACCGCTTTCTTATTTACAGCTCAGAATATATGGAACGTCATGTTTTATAATATAGTAAACAGGAATACGACCTTGCATATAATACTCTATAAATAACATTTATAATTTCAAATAACATACAAAGTAATTTGAACAGACAATAATTGGAAATTTAAAGTAATAAAAAGCATCGCGTAGTGTTGAGTTTTGAATCCGTCGTTCAATATTTCATGATGTATTTGGAAAAGCATTTACGACTTTTGATGAACACTATCGACATTAAGATTGTATTTGTAAAAATAACAGAACAACGAAAATATATTCCAAAAATGAGCAAGTTTCGAATTCAATAAAAAGCCCGTATTCAAGCGCAAATACATATTTTGGGTTAAACATTGTACTGGCCTCCGACCGTATATTACTAACTACGTTTTGCAGGTAAAGCTAAACATTGTGCTGGTCATGAGCCTTCGACAAATTTATTGAATCTGGATCATCTTCGACTTCCAGAAGTTGTCGCTCATACCACTCAAATATATAATTTTGAAATACTGCTGCTTTGTATAGCGCCAGTTATTACTAAGACAAAAATACAGAAGTGAAAGTGTATGCATTATTCGACGAACTTCCCAGCTGCCACTCTTATGGATGAGGAATTGGCAAAATAGTTTGGGAATACAAGGTGAGCAAATCATTTAAGACTAAAATGGACTGATACCCAAACCTGCACCAGAAAAGTAAGTTCAAGAAAATGTGTTTTACTGTGCTGACAAGGATTGAAATGAATTTCATAAACTAGATAACGTATACACATTAAAAATAGGGATTTACCATTCAAACTGGCCGATATCAGAAAACGAAAGACAAATGGAAACATCTGAGGGAATTGAATTCGGAAGTATAATGTTCAACTGAAACTACTCATAGACAACTGGGTTAATCACAACTCGTGCGAGAACAAATCAAATAATAGAATTGGTAAAATAAAAAAAATAAAGAAATTGTTGGGGAAACAGGTTTGGGTACTCTGGAAGGAGGAGGATGCAAGGAGTTTACTACATTTTGAGGTGGTTAATGAAAATAAGCCCAATGAGATGAGGTTTCTATTGACGCAGCAGCTGGAAGTTCAGGGTGGGAGTTTGAACGTTTTAGGTCCAAAGATGCTTTTCAATTCTGTAGTGGGGTCATTTTATGGAAAACAGTTCTGATCTTGAACCTAAAACATATGAAATGCAAGTCATGAGTTTTTGGGCCATATCATCTCCGTCTTGTGCACATTATGCTTTAGAGGAATTCAAAAATAGAAATTACCTCAAGCTGTTAATATTATTGTGAATAGGCATTACATGGATCATTATTTGGCTACTGTTTTCCAGCAACTTCGAAGCAAAAACGCTCATACAGAAAGTTATTGAAATACACAAGTCAGGAGGTTTCACTGTTACGTGGATGGGTTTATAATTCCAGGAAAGTTTTCAAAAATTCGGAAGAACTAAAATAAAATGAAAAAAGTCAAGTATGACTGAAAGATTTTGAAAAAGTAAAAATTTGTAAATACCCATGAACCTAACCAAATATACCTCATTACACTTCATATTAGTATGTTTGTTTGTTTTGTAGCGACTCCTTTGGGCGCAATTTTGACCTCTAGACGTAAGAATGATTTGAAATTTGGCAGGTGTTCATATTCCGGTGACAATGCATTAGAAATTTTTGTTTGAAAAAAACAAAATGGCGGCTCAATATGGCGGACGAGTTTTGTGATTATGGTCGGTCACTTCAAATTGGTATCCTAGGGGTTTTTCGTGATCAGAGATTATGATTACTTTTATCAAAACTGGAAAATTCAAGATGGCGGCTCCAAAGAAAATGGTAGACGAATTTTTGTGATTATAGTCCGATTCTATTCAAGAATTGGTATGTGGAGGTTATTGGGGTCTAATATTATGATTCTTTTTGTAAAATTAAAAATTCTAGATGGCGGCTCCAGCATGGCGAACGAGTTTTGTGATTATGGTCAATTCTACTCAAAATTGGTTGTGGGGGTTTTAGGGTCGGAGATTATGATTATTTTGTCATAATTGAAGGATTCGAAATATTAAGCGGCCCCGAAATGGCTGACGAGTTTTGTGATTATGGTCCGATTCTATTCAAAATTGGAGAATAATAGTTAAAAAAATTGAATAATAATAATAATAGTCTGAAAAACTAAAAAACACACTCTAATAGAAAACAAAACTGAAGTTGAAAATAAATAATAGTTTGAAAACTAAAAAACACGCTTTAATAGAAAACTAAACTAAAAAGTAGAAAATAACTTTAAATGAGTTTGAAATAAGAATACAGTGATTAAAAACAAATTCATTTCATCGTAAAAAAGCGTGGGGTGCTTTTTAAGATATTTTTATAATGATTCTACTTTTACCAATATCTGTCCATGAAATATTAACAACAATTGACATCAAGCAGTGCTTTAATCACTGTATTCTTATTCAAACTCATTTTAAAAAAATCTACTTTTAGTTTAGTTTTTTCTGAAGCGTGTTTTTAGTTTTTAAACTGTATTAATTCATATTTTCGAGTTCAAATGGATGGTATTGTCAGAGTCTCTTTAGTATTAATATCAAGAAGCAATACGGACAATCCCACGTTCAGAATTAAAGGCAGCTGTGATGGGTTCTCGACTAGCAAAAAAATATCAAGCAAATGTTCCTTCACCAAATGGAAAACATTTACAGACTGACAGAATAGTGTTTGCTGGTTGAAATCGATGTAAGCGTTTCCAAATTTTAATGCGCCCACAATTAATGGGTAAAATTTTGAAGAATTCTAATGAAATGATTGGAATTGGGTACTTTCAAATATGAACGTAACTGACGGGCAACAAAATAATAGAGAAACAAATTTGGATTTGAAAGTTGTTGGTTCAAGGTCCCGAGTTTTTATATCAAGAAAAGCACATTTCGGACAAGATTAGAAATTAAAGGAACATAACGTATTTCATCCCAGCAAATATAGAAAACTGCGGAACTTGCCTGAAGAATTGAGGATTTTGTTGCATACTGCATGCGAAAAATTGATGGTACCTGATTGTATAAAATGTGATTGTTCAGATCTGCGAAAAACATGTCATGAGATTTATTGTGAATCTGAAAAAGGGGTAGGATCATCAAAAGAAGAACTGGGAGAATTAAAAAAGAACATTTCAAAAACAGTAGGTTGTTTCGATTATCACCCTATTTTAGAAAATAATGTCATTTGTATTAGATGTAAATTGATAATTCAAAGAGGCTCTGCTATGAAACGAAACATCATCATTTCACTGACTATTGGTTGATCATCATCTTAGAAAAAGCTCATGCTGGACTTCAGTTGTCCTCAGTAGATAAGATAAATATTTTTATGGATTTTGCAAGCAAGAAAGTTGACATCAAGCATTTCGAAATCTTGTGATTTTGTAAAATAAAAAACAGCAAGACTGGAAATGGGACAGCTTCACAAATGAGCATAAGGAAAGAAATGGTTCGATCAGTCAAACATCACTTGTACTTGTACCAAACCAGGAAGTTTTCAAATACTGCTAGCAAAAGCAGAACATATTGTGAACAATCGACCTCTAACGTATGTTTCTTCAACTGCTTACGATTTTGAAAGCCTCACACCCAAACATTTCCTAGTGGAACAATGGCAATTTCCTGAACAATTGTCAGAATCTTTTTTGGAATCGATGGATTCTCATCAAGCGATCGAAATGGTTAGAAAAAACGAGTTTGAAGAAAAGTATCTGGTGGTGGCGATGGATAACAAACTCCCCAGAAACAATTGGCAAAGAGGAAAATTGTAGATGTTTCTCCACGAAGAATGGCATAGTTCGACTAGTCGACGTCCAAGTCAAGTACAGTATTTATCGCCAACCTGTTGCAAAACCATGTCCAGTTGATTTTTACAGGAGGATGTCGAGTTTTAAATCGCACTCTGTAAATATTGTACGATATATTATATTTTACGACTTTGGATGGTTGCTTTATTGAGATTGAGATTGTGTTGTGGAAAATACGTAGAACAACAGAAATATATGTTCAAAAAATAAGCAAAGTGTCATTTTATTCAACAAATACCCATTTTTCAGCTAAACTTGTTATGCTGGCCTCCGATCGGAAATTTCTAACTACGTTTACAAGGTGAAGCCTACCCGACAGCTAACTGGGTATTATCTAAATATTCACATATATTAAAAATATTTTATTTATGAGGAGCTTTTCCTGTCGGTTTCAAATTTGAATTTGTCAGGAATTTGCTTGATTTTTCAATGGGAGTTTATTGGCATAATGTGATAGATACCGTATAAAGCTGTGATCTCTCAACTGTTGTTGATATTGGCAAGGTACTATCAAAGTATTGCTGTTGCGTGTTATACATATATATATATATATATATATTAAGTGTTTTATATTTGGGTTATGCAGCATGGCTAATAAATTGTACTCTTTTACACGGATTCCAAGCTTTCGATAATATTTATTATCATCATCAGGGATGCTACAAAATAGGAAGACACATAGGAATATATAATAGAGAAAACCAAGACATTCATAACTTACAGTGTAAAGTGAGGTTATGCGGCGATGATGTTAATATCATATATAAAGTTATATAGACAAAACGGTGTAGCATACAACTCACAGGAATCCTTTACAATCCACGTACATACGTTTACAATGTATTCTTATATTTGAGAATTATGAATCGTGTGTTTTTACTTTGAAGGGTTATCAACTAGACATGTGAATGGATGAATTCTCAAATAGACTGACACAACAGATATAGACCACTGGAATTAGTATTACCAAGTGAAATTTACAACGGCATGAATATTTCCATATATAGATCCAAATAAAAAGTTTATTGACTATTGAGAATTTAGATGTGTGAATATAGGATGATATGCATTGAAAAAATCAAACTATGTTATTAGCATTCATGGGGGTAATCTGCTGATTCTCCCTCACATTAAGTTGTCTACAAAAAATTAAATAAGAGTAAATCTCACTCAAATGATTTAAATCTGTTTTTTTATTTAGAAGGATTTTCTGCCTGTGTGAAATGTAGAGCCATCTCTAAAAGGAGTCTCTTGGTGGTGTTTCTTTCGTTGGATAAAATTTTTGCTGGGTTATAATCATACAATGTCCTTCCTTATGAACATGCTCGCAGGTGCACATCTCTCGAAGATTTGCAGTCTACTGTCGCTTTTGTGTGCAGTGATGCGGTCCTTCAACTGTCTGGACGTTTGTCTATGTAATGTTTATCACAGTGTTGACACGGTATACAGTAAACTACATCCGAACAGCTGTGGTGCATGGGGTCTTGTCTTTCCCAATTTTGAAAAAAATTCTACTAAGAAGGTAAAACATTTGTATTTAGCTATTTTGATGTTTCTGAAAAGAAAGAAAGACTTGTGAAGGTTCTGGACAGTCTAGATGTGATATCTTTGATAAGGTAAAGAGGTATAAAAATATGTTTGAGAGGGTTCTGCAATTTGCATATTGACTGGTGGAATTAGTGGTGCATTAATGAGATGAGCATTAGTTATGTCTTCTATGGATTGATATTATATAAAAATATTCTTAGGAAAGGCTTAAGGATATGCATTCTGTATGAATAGGTTGTAAATAATGTTGAGATTCTTATTGTGAAAGGAACTATCAGATATCCGGATTACTCTTGTTTTCAACTGTTGGATTAGATTGGACTTAATGCTCTGTTTTGTGATACGACCAATAGTGATATAACAGCCAGAGCTCATTGGTTTCTGCCAATCATTAGTATGGTATTGTCTGGTGATCGATGAATAACGTATCTAGAAAAGGCGCATGTATATTCATTCTCTCTTTCTATTGTAAATTGTATGTGTGGGTCGTAGCTATTGAAGATGAAATGTTTCATCAACAGAATCTCTAGGTATTGCTATAATATCATCAGCATATTTTTGGAAGGGGTGGTTTGTATGGGAGAACATGTGTGACCTTGTCAACAAATCATCCATAACATATCACTGCCAATATAGGGCTTATTTTTGCACCCATTGGGGTACCAAATGTTTATTTTATAATATTTATTATTGAATGTAGTATGTATTATTGAAAAGGAAGGTAATTAAATTCTTAAAAGTGTTTTTCGTAAAAGAAAAACCACAATGACGTTCACTTATTATCTATTGCTCTTGGGCAAGACTGAAAACCACATTGCTAAACAGAGAAACCACATGCCCTTTAGTACAAATATTTGGTAGTTTAAATTCTGAACATACTGTTTACTTGAAAAGAATCTAATGTAATATTGTTATCCAAGTCATAGCGTTAATATGTCATTGAGAAAGATGAAATGGGTTTCTTGTTGCTCCTATTGAACCCACTATTGGTCGACAGAAAACGTGGTTTTTTATTTTTGAGTGAATAAAATTTTAAGAAACTGAATTTAAGACGTTAATTTCTTTCTAATCATCGTTTTTCGTCATTCATATGAGCTAATTTTATTAATTTGTTTTTATTCGTTTGAATAGATGAGGTTGGATCAGAACAAAGGGCTCAATGTATGATTCTTTTGCTCATTTAAAAAGTCATTTGACATCGTCATATTTGATCTCTGTTCAAAACAAAGTTACATTGCCCTTGTCTGACTTGGTAAAAATTTAAAGTTTGGATTATTTTTTAAAAAACTTTTCGATTGATTATATAAGCAGTGAAAAAATGAAGAATTTCGTTGGGGAATTATGAAACCATTTGTAATAATGTGTAGTAGATTTTGAGATAAATATTTCTTTTATGATTATCCGAAATCGATGGGTGATGTAGTCTCATCTGCAAAATACTTTTTAAAGGGGGGATATTTTCCTATCAAGGTTCGTACAGAACTTTGGGCTAGAGATAAAACTTTAAAATATCTTGGGGAATATGAATATTAGATAGTTTTTACCCACCTTGTCGGGAGTGTTTAATTTTTCTTGAAACTGATTATCCTTCAATTTTTGTAGTTTTGATACATTTTTTTGTTTTACTCTAGGGAAAATTATTTGAAAGATTTGTGTTGTCTACTGGAAATTCTAAAAATTAGTTCTTTTTGTCAAATTAATTATGTCAGATTTGAATTTTGATAACATAGATTCATATTTGTGAATGATTTTATGATTGAAATAAATTTTTCTATATTTAACTTATTTCCCAATCTTAAGTTGGGAAATGTTTGGATGCATTTGCAAATCTAGGGTCCTTTTCTGAGGAATGGTCGTCTTTGGTTTTTGATGTTGTATGTGTGCAGGTGACAACCTAGTGTTCTGCATTTGAGGAGAAGCATCTTCTGTTTTTCCTGCAAGTTTGATATTTATCTTGGAATGTTCTTCTACTTCACTGTGTCTTGTCCTATTGCAAAGGAATGCAGAAGCTTTCTCCTCAAACCCGAATTTAGGTGTCACCTCACCTTTTCAAACTAAAACATATACGAACATTTAATAGAAACATTGCAAATTAAAATAAATTTAAAAAAGAATTTTAAAATAAAATGATTTTAACATTTAATCAAATTCAAATTGTCTAGTAATTCAAAATTAAATTTAAATTATTTAAATTTAAAAACTTTTAAAAATTTAAAAAAAATACACTTTTAATAAATTTTCATTTCAAAAAAAATGGGTCAAAAAGAAGGATAAAATTCAAAATTAAACAAGGGTTTTTTGGAAATTTCCAATACCCCCTTTCCAAGATTTAAATTAAACATCCAAGGTAAAAAATTTTTATGAAAAAAACTTCTAAAATAAAACGAATTTTCCCCCATTTCATTTCCCTTAAAATTGAAAAATTGCAAACCCAAACTTATTTTACAAAATGTTCTTAATTAACAAACTTCCCACGCCAAAATCCGAAAATTTGAATCAAACCTATTTTCAAATAGCAATAAAGGGGAATTTAAAGGGCAACAAAATAAGATTCTAAAAGAACTCTTTTTGGAAAAAATCCCGTCTGAACCCTTTCAAACGAAAGCCCAAATAATTGCTAGAAGACAAACCCAAAGTATTTTGAATTCTTTTCAATTTAAAATTCAAAATTTTTCCATTTCCTCCAAAATTTTTCGAATTAATAAGTGGCTCCAATTTGGGACCCACGCCAAATTTTCTTTTTTCCCAAACATTTAACAAAAACATTTATAAACGAAAACATTTGGTCCCCAAGAAAAAATATGGAAAGAATTTTTTAAATACCAAAAAATTTCTGCTGCACCCCTTTACCTGGGAATGTTATTTTAAGCGGCTAAACCCAAAGATTGTTGAAACTTATTAATTTTTGGAATGGGCGAAAAGATACTATGTTTTTAAAACCCCTTTTTAATAATCAATTTACCCAAAATTATTATAAAAAAATTTTTTACCCCAATTGCCCAAAATAAGCCTATGGCGTTTTGTTTGGTGAAATTTTTTGGACAAATTTCCTTTCCAAAACCACCCCCAAAAAAAGAAAATATTTTATACTTCCCCAAGCCAAACCCCCAATCCTTTTAATGCCCACTTCCCAGCCCCGGCAGAATTGCAAAAACCCTCTCAAGCTTATTTTACTCCTCTTTCCTTTTTAAAAGGATACCATCTGACTGTCCCAAAAACCTTCGTCTTTTCAAAAACATCAAGCAATAAAAATGTTTTATCAGTAGAATTTTCCCCAAAATTAAAAGAAAAGGCCCCATGCCCAGCTTCGGTTGTAGTTTACTGTATACGTGTCCACTGTGATCCCATTACGGCCAAACAAGCTTTGGGCCCCAATCCCGCACCGGGCGGAAAAGGTGTCGCCAAAGTGGCGCTTAAGGAAGGGGGCATTATGGATTATAACTCGTAAAACAACGGAAACCCTTTCCAAAACCAAAATGGTTCCCCTTTTAGAAAAATCCCTAAAAAGAATTTAAATCATTTGGTAATTTATTTTTTAAATTTTGTAGGCCAACCTCAATGGGGGGTCGGCAAACCCCCCTAATCTTAATAACATAGTTTGATTTTTTCAATGCACATCATCCTATATTCACACATCTAAGTTCTCAATGAGTCACAAACTTTTATTTGGATCTATATAAATATTCCATGCCGTTGTAAAATTTCACTTGGTAATAATTCCAGTGGTCTATCTGTTGTGTCAGCTATTTGAAATCATCCATTCACATGTCTATTGACAACCTCTCAAAGTAAAACACGATTCATAATTCTCAACATAAGAATACATTGTAAACGTATGTAATGTGGATTTGTGTTGATCCTGTAGTTGTATACACCGTTTTGTTCATATAACTTTATATATGATATTAACATCATCGCCGCATAACCTCACTTAACTGTAAGTTATGAATGTTTGTTTTTCTATTATATACCTTGTGTCTTTCTATTTTGTAGCATCCCTGATGATGATAATAAATATTATCGAAAGCTTGGAATCCGTGTAAAAGAGTACACTTATTGGCCTGCTGCATAACCCAAATATCAATCACTTAATTCGTATTCAGTCAGCAAATAAAACTACAAATTCTATATATATATATATATATATATATATATATATATATATATATATATATATATATATATATATATATATATATATATATATATATATATATATATATATAGTTGTAGGCCTACCACAGCCCAACTAAACTTTCTCAAAAATGAGTCATATGATTTTCTTTTGTATCACAAAACCTTCAGTGAAACTTATAGCTCTGCCCCAATACAGGATGTGTGCCAGACAATACTCAATACTCAATCTATCTATCTGAGATCCCAAAAACTTCACTTTCTCACATGAGCTGATACCCAGATCAGTGCTTATAGTATTGGAAATGGAGTGTCTGAGATGAAAATGTATTGACATTATCTTGTCTACATTGAGAATCAGAGAATTACGTTGGGAACAGAATCCAAATTGATTTACAAATATAATTGCTTCCTCTTCCAATTAGTCGCTAGTGATTGTAATTGTTCTGTCATCAGCATAATGTGTGCCCTCATATGTTAATGAAAATAGTGAAAAGTAGCGGTCCCCTAAACTGCACTCTTATATTTCAGACCACCCTACTCAAATACTCAAAATCAGATGGTAAAACGGGACAAAATGTAAGTAATGTATAAGATAGTTTTTTCACAAAACATTGACAATTTCATGAACCACATTGGAATAATAGTCTGGGATAGTATATATCATGAAATGCAGGTGAATGAACAGTGGGACCTCTTCATAGTTATGTTTCTCAAATATTTCAATGAATGCTTTCCTGTTAGGAAGCCGAAACAAAATATAACAAGCAGTAAATTATTCGATGATCCTAGAGTGCAAGAGTGCGAAAACCGACAATGAGTACAATAGATAAACGCTATTATCAAACAAAAAGGAATATCATAACAAATCAATACAAAGTAGATCCACACAATATCAAAATGAAATTCGGACAATAAGTCAAAAACAATATGCAATATTGTAGGGTATATTAGCGATTTAAGTAAATCCATGAATTGCATTGAAAAGGGAAGTAATGCAAATGATATTGCTGAAGAATACAGTCTTCTGTAACAGATGCAATCAAAGTAGAAATAGATTCACAAAACATATTGCTCGTAACTAGAATTTGATGTACCAGTGAATCTATGTTTTCAGAACAAATCGTGGAGAAAAAAGTACTAGAGTTTGGAAGAATTAAAAAAATAAGATGAGTAGTAAAGATAGTCAAATAGCGATTCGAAAATTAAACTTAAGTGAAATACATATATCAAAAGTTTCAACGTACATCTTGAATAACTCTTTGCAATATGCAATTACAGACCTATGAGCTTTTCACCTTCCTTTTCGAGAGTATTCGAAACGGCAATGTGCAATCGGCTCATGAAGTTTTTGTTACTAGTGAACTAATGAGTAATGGGTATAAGAAGGAAAAATCAACAACAACAGCGGTTTTCCAGTTTGTCCAGCATATATTGGATGATTTAAAGAACAAGAGTGTAGTAGGATTTACCCTAGATTTATCGAAAGCTTATGGCTCAGACCACGATATATTACTGCACACACTGGAGATATATGGGGTAGGCTATTGGATTGGTTCAAATCATACCTCTGTAATAGAAAGTAAATAGTATAAGTTCAGAGAGATAATGTAACTGCTTCACCCCAAGTAACTGAATCAGAATAGATGTGCCTCAGGATAGCATTACTGGCCCAATACTTTTCAGAGTATACCTCAATAATGTGTGTGATGTCCTGACACCATACTCTGATTGTGAAATGGTAAACCATGCTGACGATACAGATGTTCCGATTGAAGAAATATGGTTGAACCTACACACGAAAAAAAACAAATTGAGGAAACTAATTTCTTTGAAAATTGAAGTAAATCTTTCTTTTGAATTAAGCATATCTTTTTACTCAAAATATTTGTTATTTTCGATAGAAGAGAATCATTTTATTGAAATATATGCTCAAACCAAATATGTCATTATAAAAATACAAATATAAATTCTTCAACTTGATATTAACGATTTTTTTTATTGAAAACATGTAATATATTGATTTGCATTGCTTCAAATGAAAAACTAATTTCTTCAGGTTGATATTAATAAAAAAAATAAAAAAATTATGAACCAAATATTTTTATTGAATACTTCCTTTCCTTGATCCCACAACATGGATATGCATTTCTTAAATTAACAAAATGTTAGTTTTTCAAGTTGATATTACGATTTCTTCGAATTAGGGAAACGTAATATTTATTCAATATTTTTTTTTCTCGATACAAGAATATAAATATGGATTGCTTTCTTCAGGTTGATATTAACAACTTTTTCGAATTGAAAAGCCTAATATTTTGATAGAATGCTTTCTTTCCTTGAAATAAAATATGCATTTCTTCAAACAAGACATTTCTTCAAGTTAATTTAAAAAAATATATAATTTCTCAAAATTGATATTTATCAGTTTTTTGAATTGACAAACCTAATATTTTTCCAATATTATATTTTCTTAATCCAAGGCTATTTATATGCATTTTTGGGAATTGGATCGGAAATAAATCCATAAACTTGATAACCTTAACTATTCAGATTGTATTTTATTTATAACGCCTCAGAAGTTGAGGCTGCCTGAAAGTCATTGAGGATTGATCTGCAATTAAGTTTTTGGAGACAGGGATTGTTTTATTTTAATGGACATCAGTGAGTATAACCTAGAAAAAAATCCTTAAAAAATACAAAAAATACCTAGTTCACTTCTTTATACATTTCTAAATGAGAAGAATCACCAATTAGTTAATTTAAAAAAATATATAATTTCTCAAAATTGGAATTTATCAGTTTTTTGAATTGACAAACCTAATATTTTTCCAATATTATATTTTCTTAATCCAAGGCTATTTATATGCATTTTTGGGGGTTGGATCGGAAATAAATCCATAAACTTGATAACCTTAACTATTCAGATTGTATTTTATTTATAACGCCTCAGAAGTTGAGGCTGCCTGAAAGTCATTGAGGATTGATCTGCAATTAAGTTTTTGGAGACAGGGATTGTTTTATTTTAATGGACATCAGTGAGTATAACCTAGAAAAAAATCCTTAAAAAATACAAAAAATACCTAGTTCACTTCTTTATACATTTCTAAATGAAAAGAATCACCAATTATATAATAACACTTTCATGTTTGTCCCACCATAATAGTGGATACAATGGTGTCACTTCTTGGTTCGTTTAGATAATGTCCGATTAACATTTACAGAAACTTCCTAGAAACAGTTTTTCAGTTACAAGGTGAATTTTTCATTATTTTTGAAACATTGGCAACTTTCTATATTTTTGGTAATCATATTAGGAATAATAACCTTGAATTTCTTTTTCTTCAGATAGGATTTCTTTGAAATGAAACTTTGTATTGTAATAAATCACCATCTCCATTTCCATCATCTCATTTCAAGAATACCCGATCTCTTGAGAATTGGTAGCTAGGCGATGATACCACATTTATTTTTTCAATTTGAAGGGTTTAGGAAAATAAAAGGGAAAAGGCCAAGTTAAAAAATAGGTTTCTGCAAGGTGACGCCACCTTTGTAGCAAAAACTGACCCATAAATTGGACAATATATTTCAGTACCTAGGTATACAAAAGGAGAAATAAATATTTTTTAAATTAAAATTATGGGTATTTAAAATGATCATTTCCAAACTGCAGCAACACATAAAACGCCCGATATAATTATTATTACCCAAGCGGTTTTTATGTACAGTCCGACTGAAAATTCATGAGCCATATGCCACACAGTGTATGACTGTATGAAGCAGATGACTGACAAGCAGACATTTCGAAATTCATATAATAGCCTCGCGATAAATAATACACTTGGCAACGTTCATATATCATCATGTGACCTGCGACATATGACGCCGCCGTGTCAGGTGCCAGGTACTTTCTCAGCTCAGTTTATTTTTCATTTCTAACCTCTAGCCACGCGCGCCACGCTCCAATAGTAAACTGTGTAAATTGTGTTGTGTTATAAAAAAAACGTTAACATGGTTATCCAACAACTTCTCAACTTGTGTAAGGCAGATGATAGAACCATATCTGATTTTCTTGGTAAGTATCACAAAGCATTACCGACAAATGGCGGTTTTTTAGTTAAACATTGTTTATATATAGGACCTATTGGCTTGTTTTGAGTCACTATACTATAAAATATTAAGGAAAGTAATTTTTTTTTGTAATTTTGAAAAATAATTCTTCTTATGTGATGTAGTTTTTTCATTTTCTTCAATTTAGGGAAATACTGGGAAAGGTCAAACAACGGGCCCCGACTCTTCAAAAATGTCATATTCTTGGTTCAAAACTATGAATATGCATTTCTTTGAATGGAAGAAATATGTTTTTAATTGATCTTGAGTTTGGAATATTCTGCTTTGAATTCAAAGAAAATCATATAAATTCATGACTGAAGAACAATGACATATTTATTATTTTTTAGCTTAAAAGGTGTGTTCATTCCAAAGGAAAATATTACATCAGGATATGTTTTCCAAAAGAAACATTGTATAGCATTAATTGAAAACTAATTTATTAACTTAAATATTCTAATGGTGAAATTTGGAATAGTCTATGAACATTTCATCTTTCCAGATGTAATGGTTTCTTATGATTTATGCATCCATATAGGAAGTATCGAATTTGTCAATATTATATATTTTTTCAGATGTAAAATTGATCAAACAGATTTTGCTGCCACCTCAATTGATTGCACCTAGTGGCAAAATGAAACTGAATAATAAAACTTGGCAATTTTCTGCAGTGCAATGCCAGGAATAAATTTACTATTTCCATGTTTAAGTTGGTTTATTCCAGAGTGTTTTTATGATTTCAGGTCATTGTGGTAATATTTTCATTTTAAATGCATGCTTTATTGTTATTTTTGTTTTTTTCATCTCTTGACCAGTGACTTCGGAAATATGTTTTTGATTTAGGTCGAAAAGACTGAATTATTTCTTTAAAAGTGATTTTGTTTTTATTTCTCTGTGATCTCATGATATTAAATAACAGGTTTTATTCTTTCTTCAAATTCTATAAATGAAAACATTCTATCATATGTTAGATGAAATATTGTTAGCGAAAGAATTGAATTTTTTGTTGTGTTATGGCATGTTCATTAAAACTTTTTCATAGACACTATTGTTTCAATCATTTTAAAAAACTACAAATCGAATTATCACGCATTAGGTCCCTGTTTGTACATCAACATGCTCTTTAGAAGATAAGCTCGAGTTTAAGCATTAAATCTATATTATTCTTCTACAATTACTTGTCATGGATATTTTCTGAGCAAAAATATAATATAACTATTTTCCATCAGCAATTAAATATTTCTGACAACTTCACAAAGTTGAAGTTCAAATACCTTTTATTTACTGATTGCATAATCACAACATATATATTAATGTCGATAAAAAATATTCAAATGTATTTTTTCCACAGTAAGTATAATAGAAATTCATTGTTTTCAATCAGTCTATTCTTAAGACTAAGAGTAACTGTACAAAAGGGGAATAATGCTATGATTCTAGCCCTGAAAATATATTTCTCCACCTAAGCAAACGATGTTTTCTTTGAAGTAACAAAATGATTTTACTAAAGCAATATGGATGCTTTACCATTCAAGAATATGAAATTATTCAATAAAATTGAGGATTGTTTGACTTGAGCAACTGGTAATGTTAAAGAAAGAAAACGAACATTTTATCAATTATAATTAATTTATTCATATCAAGAATATTATTTTTTCTGATCCAGTTAATCAATATTTTTACTCAAACCCATGGTTTTGATGAAGATAATATATAATTCATAGATTTAGATCATTAATATTACTTTTTCCAATCGAAGTATTTTTAACACAAAGTATTTCTCTTGGATTGAATGAATGCGCTTCTCATTGTGAGTATGTAATAGTTTCAAATCAAGAAAATTGTGTTTTTCATTAAAATAAATTGATTTATAACTCAAAACAATGCTTATATTCAACTTAGTAAATTATTTTCTCAAATTGAGTAAATTTCATTATCAATTCAACATGAATAACGTTTTTATTTATGCATATCTTCGTATTCTGTCAAGAAATATGCTTCCTCTTTTGGAACAAGAAAATAATATCTTTCGTTATATACAAACAAATTATTTACTTCAGTCAATGCAGTCCTGCTTGATCCAAGATACATTTTTTTGTGTATATTCAACAAGATGATATATAACTGGTTTTTAGAAAATAAACAGTTTTTAAATGAAGAAAAAACCAATACAGTTATGGTCACAACTAGACACGCTAGCCAGGTAGTGCCTGGTAACATTGAGTTAAGTAATAAAAATGTAGAAACTGCACCTAGTACCAAATTCTCAGGAACCCATTTCGACTGTAACCTGAATTGGAATGTTCATGTTGATGAATTAGCCATCAATTGTGCAAAGTATGCTGTGCAATAAAAATACTATCTAAGCATTTGAATGTTTGCAAACTTAAAATTGTGTATTATGCAAACTTTGATTCTATGACATATTTCGGTATGTATATTGTTTTACAGTAGTGCTGTAGAGGAGTAGGAGTGAGTTTCATTCAGCTAAAATATTAACAATTGTTGCAGTGTATATTAAAAAATGTCGCTTATTTTCGACTGAGAGTGAGCAGTTCTCAGATTATATACCCCAAATCCATTATAACTGGAAATATAAATTATAATTATCCTGTACATAGATTGGGAGTAACAGAAAAACATGCTTCATACAGGGTGCTAGTGAGTAAGTGCGACAAACTTCAGGGGGTGATCCTGCATTGAAAAAATAATGACAGTTTGCTATATAACTTTTGTCCGCAAATGCATCGTTTTCCGAGATACGGGTGTTAACATTTTTCTTAAAAACTGACTATTTATTTATTGCTCTGAAACCGGTCGAAATATAAAAATGAATTTGGGTGAGTTTTGAGAGGTAGTTATTGCGCATTTTTTGACATGCAATTAAGAGTTTTATGTTCATTATTGGAGCGCATACGGGTAATGATATACATTTTTTTAAAGAAAAAAATAGTACGTCATTAGGATATTCGAAATGAAAAATCATTTTTGAATTCCTAGTTCAATTTGTGACAAAAAGTGTCTCCTGGCTTTTTTTCGTATAGGGCGCCGTTTTTAAGCAAAAAATAAAACAACTTAAAGCGTAATTTGTCATTACTTTAATACATTTCTAGTAGCGTTGCTAGTAGGCTACCGTCAACATTCTGTTAAATACGAATATTTCAACGAAATATCAAATTAGCTTTCCTTCATTTTCAAGCTTTCAGTTTGGTAAAACATTAATAATAATGAGTAATTAATTTTTCTTTCATGGAAAGGTATGGAAAATTATACAAATGCGGAATTGTCAGACATGCATTTTGTCTATGGTTGAAGTGATGGAAATAGTCGGCAAGCTCGACGATTGTATGCCGAATTGTATTCAGGACGTAGGGTACCCCATCACACAATATTTGCTTGGCTTCACCAACGTTTGCGCGAAAATTGTACATTTAAGAAACAAACGGCTGACTGCGGGTGCCCTCGAGAAGTACGAACTGTGCAACTAGAAGAAGCAGTTCTCGAGTTAATTGCGGAGTCACCTGAAACAAGTACTCGAAAAATTGCCAACATACTGGATGTTAGCAACTTCACTGTATTTAAAATTCTTTAAGAACTGCAATTGTATCCGTTTCATATTCAACGTGTGCAAGCTCTTCTGCCTAGAGACTTTTTCCGCGCCTATTTGCCATTGGATTCTTTATCAATTCGCTCAAATTCCCAATTTTTTAGATGGCGTTTTGTTTACTGACGAGGCTAATTTTGGACGACAGTGTATACGAAATTTCCATAACAATCACCTCTGAGCTAAGGAAAATCCACTTGTATGGCTTGGGCTACTTGATGATCATTAAATCGGTACATTTTTCCTCCCACGACGACTAACAGGCGACTCTTACCTTAATTTCCTACAGGAAGAGTTACCTGTTCTTCTTGAAGAAATTCCTCTACAGCTGAACCAACACTTTTGGTTCATGCATGATGGGCACCAGTCCATTTTAGCATTATTGTAAGTAATCACCTAGATACAGTATATCCAAATCGTTGGATAGGTAGTGGAGGTACGGCCTGCTCGATCTCCAGATTTAAATCCTCTAAATTTTTGCATTTGGGATTTCCTTAAGTCATTAGTTTATTCCAATTTGGTCGAAAATGTTGAAGACCTGAGGAATCAAATTATAGCCAGCTGTGAGACAATAAGAAATACACCAGGAATATTTGCGCGCATACGACAATCAATGAGGCGAAGAGTTGAATCTTGTATCACGTCTAAGGGAGGTCATTTCGAACATTTGTTGTAGCTTTGCGCCTATTTATTTATTAGTATTATTTTCTGTTATTGTTCTGGTTTAACGTTATTGTATTATATAGTTCTTGATAATGTATTGAAGAAATGGAAAATACGCCTTAAGATGTTTTATTTTTTTGCATAAAAGCGGCGCCCCATACAAAAAAAAAGAAGAGAGATTTTTTATCACGAATTGAACGAGGAATTCAAAAATTATTTTCAATTTGGAATATCTCAGTGGCGTACTATTTTTTTTTTAGAACATCACCAGTATGCGCGCCAATATTGAAAATAAAATCCTTGATTGCATGTCAAAAAATGCGCAATAGCTACCTATTGAAATTTCATTTGCATATCTCGACCGGTTTCAGAGCAATAAATAAATAGTCAGTTTTTAAGGAGAATTTTAACATCCCGTATCTCAGAAAACGAAGCATTTGCGGACAAAAGTTATATAGCAAACTGTCATTATGTTTTCATGCAGAATCACCTCCTAAAGTTTGTTGCACTTATTCACTAACACCCTGTTTAATCCCATCAAATTTCACAACAAGCTTCCAGAAAGAATTAAAATTATTTCATTGCCAAATGTTTTGAGAAAAAAAAATTGGAAACTTCTAATGAACCATAAGTGATTATGTAGAGGCACATCAAGAATAGTTTGATATCTTGCCATTATTTTTACTTATAATATGTGTCTCTATATATTCTTAGTTTTTCTATATAGTTGTTTTGAGATGGTCATAGTAACATGGAATGTGTTTTTGTTCTACCACCTTTCGCAGATCTAATGTTTGTAATTGGATGTTTTTTCGAATACAGATTACAATTGATTACTCTCGTTTCGGACGTTCATCGTCCTCAAGGCTTTCACGGCATTTCGAATGCCTGTATCTGCAATCGTCTTCAGGTGAATACTGCAGATTGAAGATACAAGCATTCGAAACGTCGTGAAAACCTTTCAAATCCACGGGGCATAGTAAAAAAATCGTTTTTCCGGATTTTTTTTCCCACACTATTTCAAAACCAACAAGTTATATTTTGTTGAGATATCATAGTTTCAGTCTATTGTGGGCGAAAAAACTTGTTTTGTTTCTTGATGACTCTCTCTGTTTGAATTTTTTATTTTTTTTATTTTCGAGAATACCCTTATACTAAAAACAATTGACAGATCGTTTTTTATTACAAAAAAAGGAATTAATTGCTACTGCCGATTGAATAAAAGATATGGTAATATTCTGATGAACTCAATTGTTCAATATTACCTTTTATTTGGATAAAGGGTGCGTTAAATTTTTTTTAGGTCATTTACAATGTTTTTATTGAATATCTAGAGAACTGTTCCGATATTCCCCATATTTTACTCACAATATTTTGAAAATCTCTGCTATCATATACGACAGTTTCATCAACTTTGTATGTTGCGTTTCTGAGATATACATTTTTTAAGTTCACGGTATTATAATATATGGGGTAACCTATCGATTTAACAAAATTTTATGGAACCTTTCGACACATTTAATTCTATTATAAAACTTTTCCATATCAATTATTTGATATTATAATGTATATAAACGCTACATATAGTTTCATAAATGAGTCCAAAAACGTTCTATCACTTAGAAAAACGTATTCTACACATAAGCATTCACATTTAGCAAACCCATATTGATAAAATCAGGCGATGGGTACATTTTGGATATATTGGGGCCATATTCTGCAAATTCTTCAAATAACAATGCTGCGTGTCTGAATAATAGGTTCGAACAAGGTTTGAATAACTGGCTGCAAGAAGGTGATGTGGTAGTTTGTGATCGAGGTTACAGGGATTCGGTACCTGTGCAACAGGACCTAGGTATTGAATGCCGCATGCCAGCCTTCCTGCAGCCTGGGGAGAATCAGCTATCGTCAGAAGCTGCTAATAAGTCCGAAAAAAATCGATGGGAGATAGAGGATCGCAACGGACATATAAAATCAATATATAAATTTTTAGACGGGACCATTCCTGTCCAACACATTTCAAACCTAAGGGACTTTCACCAAATTGTAGGGGCTTTGATCAATCGATTAAGAAAACCCATTGTTATGCAAGGTGCCACAGAGGAATAAGCCCAAGCAATGTGTGCAAGAGCTGATATGGAAAATCATTTGAAAGAAAGAGTGATTACGAACAATATGCGTAATAAACGTGGGCGCTGGGAGAGACTCAATGTGAACCATCTTCCAGATTTTCCTATCCCTGAGATGAAAAATCTAGAAGAAATAGCATTGGATGTTTATCAAATAGGACTTGCTCCTTCATATATTCAAGACAACTTCGAGTTGGAGGGAGCGAATCTATTTGAAATTGATATGCGTAATCCTGAACCTGGAATGCTATAAAGTATCAACTGTGGATATCCTTTAGTATTATTCCTGATGCACCTGCAAGTAAACGTATTCTAGGCTACTACTGTACTTGCAAAAGTGGAGCAAGAACAGTGGGATGCTGTCCCCATATTTGTAGCGTACTGTACCTAGGATATGCTCGTCATCAAGTACCCTAGCCATGAACTATTGAACAATGTTGTAGATTGCGCAAATAGACCAATAAATAACAATATTAATAATATTATTTGAATTTAGATTTTGTTTATTGTTTGTTTTTGAGAGTTCAATTATGTAAATTCTTAATCAAGACTGGAATAGAAAGTCAAATAACTATCTGAATGAAAATGCAAATTTTCAATTTCAGATTTTTTCTTTTGAGTTAGGGCCTTTTCAGAATATCTATCAGATGTAGTTCAATGTCCAGCGTGGCTTTAGTCGGGGAAGTAGTTGTTTTCTGTTAGACATCCACAAAAAATAACTTCATTTCAATCGTGGATTTTTCAATTCACAGAAAAATCTTTCTATCAATATCCAATTGAGAATGTTTCCCTTTTCAACGTAAATTGTTGTTTATGTTGTTAATAACTAATTAGTTTCAATTTCGATTTAGAGTTCACTACTACAATATACTATAAGATTTTTAATACTTAAGGGTTCACTAAAGCACGACGCGTGTTTTGCTATACAATAGCTTCATCAGGTACATTTCGATTTGAAATATTATAATCTCTATAATATTAATTGACTTTTTATGTTAGAAGTCGTTGTTTATTATTCGATTTTTTTTAGTCTGCTGTTGAGTTCCGAGTTATTGTTGAGTGTGGTTTGTGTTTTTTATAGTATCAAATAATTGATTTCGAAAAGTTCAATAATAGAATTGAATGTGTCGAAAGGTTCCATGAAATTTTATTAAAATCGATAGGTTACCCCAAATATCGTAATACCGTAAACTTCAAAATTCCATATCCCAGAAATGCAACATACAAAGTTGCTAAAACTATCGTATATGATAGTCAACATTTTCAAAATATTGTGAGTAAAATATGGTCCGAATTAACGCAACAGTTTTCCAGATATTCAATAAAAACATGGTACATGACCTAAAAAAAATATAACGCACCCTTTATCCAAATGAAAGAGGTAATATTGAACAATTGAGTTAATCAAAATGTTACCCTATCTTTCATCCAATGGGCAGTACCAATTAATTCCTTTTTTTGTAATAAAAAACGATCTGTCAATTGTTTTTAGTATAGGGGTATACTCGAAAATTAAAAAAAAAAAAATTCAACAGAGAGTCATCAAGAAACAAAACACGTATTTCAGCCCACAATAGTCTGAAACTGTGATATCTCAACAAAACATAACTTGTTGGTTTTAAAATAATGCTGGAAAAAAAATCCGGAAAAACTATTTTTTTGACTATGCATCTTATACACCCTGATGTACCATCATCAATAAGATCATAATTGAACATGTTTACGAGTTCCGATCAATACATTTTCATCCTTACTTTGTCTTATTTCGGCTGAAAAAACAGTTTTTTTCTTTGTCAATCCTACCCCAATACGACGTTTTTACGAACTTTGGCCGCCTATATCTCAGAAACTAAACATACAAAATCATTTGAACTCACACTTTTTTCTAATGACACATCATACTATAACATAATGAAATTTCAGCCAATTTCCCATATGTTTTCGTGCGGGGTTCTTGATTCAGTACCTCAGATGAAAAAAAAAAAAGTAAGTTTCCACTTTGGTTTACTAATGAAGTGAAAGAATGTTTGAAACGGAAAAATGAACTAAGAAAGTTGCAAAACCTATCCAACTATTATATGCAGTGAGGAGAGATGAACATTAAAAAAATTAATTGATAATTGTTATAAAGAATACATAAAAAATATGGAATACATCAAAAATGATTCAAAACACTTCTGGTCGTACACTCAAGCTACAGGACTCTCAAGTGAAAGAAGGCAGATTCTTTCGGCAAATATTGTCAATCAGTCTACAGTAATGACCTCAACTCCGAGGATGATATTGAAAGTTACTTTTCAATCGATGAAGTATCCGATTACTTCAAAGCTCTAAAAAAACTGAAGCCAAAAAAATCTGCAGGAATTAATAAGATCCCACCATATATTGTTGAAGGATGTGGAGGGTGGCTAAAGCAACCTCTTCTTTATATCTATAACCAATCAATAAAGTCGAACACATTTCAAGACTTATGGAAGAGTGCATCAGTAACACCTATCCATGAGGCTGGAAAGGTCTCGGATATTGAGAATTATAGGCCAATAGGAGTACTATGCGATATACTATGCAATGCAATGTGTATGTATAACAGATCATTTATACGAATGTGTGGAGGCGTTATGGCGAAAATATTTGTGATGAACAACACGGATTTGTTCCAAGGAAGTCAACCTCAATAAATCTTCTAACATTCTCCCACTATGTCCTCAACTATCTAGATATCCTGCGGACTCGTGGTGTTTTCAAGCAACTCAGTTTCGTTTAGAAATAAATCGACCGACTTATCGCGAAAATTCAGTCACTAGTGGTATTACTACTGATAATTGCATTCAGTGCAATTTTCAATTACTATGACAACACGATTGAGTTTGACAACTTCATTCCAAATAAATTTCAAAATGTCACGTTTTGGCAATGCGAATGTTCAAAGTATAAATGCGCTAATCAAAGAAAAAATTTCTAGAAATACAACCTACGAATATATTTGGGGAATGTTTATGGAATTTTGCTGCGAACGAGAATATGAATCAAATGAACATAGAAGCTTAGAAGAATTGGCGTTGATACCAAAAGATTGGGCGGTCAATATGAAAAAGAAAAACGGGACCGAATTTAAAGAAGCAACGGTGAAGACAATGTGGAACGTTTCGTGCAAACTTTTGCAAGGAAAGTACTATAATGACTATAATATTATGATTGACCCGTTTAACAATATAGTATTTAAACCAGCCCAAGATATCCGCGATGCAATCAGGAAGAAACTACAAGCAGATCCATGTAAACGTAAGTCCAGTTCAGTTTCGTTAAATTTGTCTGAAGTTAACAAAATGATATTGCTATGGGATGAAAGTACCCCTGAAGGTCTTATGCGTAAATTTTACCATATTGCTGCTGTAGAATTATCGTGGCAAGGAGGAGAGGCAGTTGCTTTTTTTAAATCGAGAAAAATAACGATGACTCTCCAACAAATCGCATTGAATAAAATCCGGTGTTCAGTTGAACGTGTCAAGGTGGTTATAAAAGCTGTACAAGTAGTAAATGGTTGGTTTCCAATAGTGAAAGACGAAGCTTCCCTGTATGTCTTTTTCATAAACTGATATCAAAACGAGGCGACAATATTACCTCACCACTACTGTTCTCAAAACCAAATCGACACTGGAAAAATAAAACTGACAAATGGTACGATAATGTACCTGTTGGAAGAAATACAATAAATGGATGGAATAAATCTGCTGCTGAGGCAATTGGCTTGAATGTAAAGGACAAAAAGATAACAAATCACTCGAATAGATCAACTGCTGTTAGCGAATTGGCAGAAAGTGGTGTAGAAGAACAACAATTGCTGAAAATTACTGGTCATAGGAATCAAAATTCTATAAAACCATAGTTGAATCTTGATCAAGAACACCACAACAAGATCATGAATATTATGCGTGGTAATAGATATTCTATAGTAGAGAACAGCAACGAATCTGATGTTAAGTTGAATTTCAATAATTGTACTTTCACTAACTGTACATTTAATAAATGAATAAATGTTTCATTGTGTTGAGTTATAATTTTTTTTACCAAAAAATTTTCCTCTGAATATCCCTCGGACATTGACAAATGCCTCATAATTTTATGACAAATTTCTCAAGCACGTTGCTTGGTAACAACCCTCAACCTTCGGCTTCGGGCTGTTACCAAGGAACGAGCTTTCGATTGTCATAAAATCATCTCGTCTATTATCAATGTCCTAGGGATATAACTACTGAAAATTTTTTGACAGTTCTAACAACCATTCAAATTTTATCATTTTGCGTCATATGAAACAATTTCACTCAATCATGTCAACATCACACTGATAATTGCATTCAGTGCAATTATCAATCACTATGACAACACGATTGAGTTTGACAACTTCATTCCAAATAAATTTCAAAATGTCACGTTTTGGCAATGCGAATGTTCAAAGTATAAATGCGCAAATCAAAGAAAAAATTTCCAGAAATACAACCTACAGTCACAAATATATTTGGAGAATATTTATGGAATTTTGCTGCGAACGTGAATATGAACTGAATGAACATAGAAGCTCAGAAGGATTGGTGTTGATACTAAAAGATTGGGCGGTCAATATGAGAAAGAAAGACGGGACCGAATTTAAAGAAGCAACGGTGAAGACAATGTGGAACGTTTCGTGCAAACTTTCGCAAGAAAAGTACTATAATGACTCTAATATTATGATTGACCCGTTCAAAAATATACAATATTTAAACCAGCCCGAGATCCCCGCGATGCAATCAGAAAGAAACTACAATCAGATCCATGTAAACGTAAGTCCAGTTCAGTTTCGTTAAATTTGTCTGAAGTTAACAAAATAATATTGCTATGGAATGAAAATACTCCTGAAGGTCTTTGCGTAAATTTTACCATATTGCTGCTGTAGAATTAGCGAGGCAAGGAGGAGAGGCACTTACTTGTCTGGTGGATTTTTTTCAAATCGAGAAAAATAACAATGACTCTCCAACAAATCGCATTGAATACAATCCGGTGTTCAGTAAAACGTGCCAAGGTGGTTCTAAAAGCTGTACAAGTAGTGAATAGTTGGTTTCCAATAGTGAAAGACAAAGCTGCCCTGTACGTCTTTTTCATAAACTGATATCAAAACGAGGCGACAATATTACCTCACCACAACTGTTCTTAAAACCAAATCGACACTGGAAAAATGAAATTGACAAATGGTACGATAATATACCTGTCGGAAGAAATACAATAAATGGATGGACTTAATCTGGTGCTGAGGCAATTGGCTTGAATGTGAAAGACAGAAAGATAACAAATCACTCGAATAGATCAACTGCTGTTAGCGAATAGGCAAAAAACGGTGTAGAAGAACAACAATTGCTGAAAATTACTGGTCATAGCAATCAAAATTCTATAAAACCATACTTAAATCTCGATCAAGACAACAAGATCGTAAATATTATGCGTGGTAATAGATCTTCTACAGTAGAGAACAGCAACGAATCTAATGTTAAGTTGAATTTCAATAATTGTACTTCCACTAACTGTACTTTCAATGAATAAATAAATGTTTCATTGTGTTTAGTAATAAAAATTTTTGTCAAAAAATTTTCGGCCGAATATCCCTCGGACATTGACAAATGCCTCATAATTTAATGACAAATTTCTCAAGCTCGTTGCTTGGTAGCAGCCCTCAGCATTCGGCTTCGGGCTGTTACCAAGGAACGAGCTTTCGATTGTCATAAATTTATCTCATCTATTATCAATGTCCTAGGGATATTACCACTGATAATAGATTTATTAAGCGAAAATTTTCAAAATGATATATAAATTCAGCTGAAAAAACTCCAATCGGAAAAAATGTGTATACCATTAAAAAGCAAACGAATGAACTACAAAAACAGCTGAACATGAATGGATGAAAAATATGCAGTGATTTATTATGTTTCATTCCTTCCACAGATGTTAAAATAGAAGTTTTGATGGAGAATGAGAAGTTTTGATGGAGAATGAGAAACTGAAAGGCGATTTTGTTTTGTTGAGTGGGCAGTTGTCATGTGATTGTCAACGTAATGTCAATATTGTAGAGGATATTTTGAAGTTTTTGGAAATGGCTGAACAGTTTACTGTTTAAGGAATATGCAGATATGCACGTATTTATTCCGAGCATTTTCCCAATCGGAAAAGAAACTTTCTAGTGTGTAGATCGCAGCTTGAGGGAGACAAGCTGTCGCTATTGATCCTTCCATGGGCAATAGAAATCTATCAGAAGAGGTCCATACATCCATATCTAGTAGTCACAGAATCATAAGAGGAACAATGCTCCACTCATATCACTTCCAGAAGGTACATGCCATGACGCCTAAATATTTTTCAGCACGACTGGAATATGCCAATTGGTTCACATGTAAACAAAGAGAGGATATAACTTTTATTAAACGAGTTTTATCAACGAAGTAGGTTTCAGTAAAGATGGATTTATCAACTCTTACAATCACACAACACTAAACACCAACAGAAATGTAACGTGAATGTTCGGGCTAGTATCATAGGAAACCATCTTATAGGACTAATTGAATCATGACCATGATCGATTGAATCCAAAGAGATATGCGGGACCACTTAAACCATATTTCTCCTAACAAATGGATTGGCAGAAGAAGGCCAGTAGATATGCTAGGCGGGTTCTGGCCCAACTCAGGTGGGCCAGAACCCGTCTAGCTATACACGCTCTCTCCTACTCCCGCCACATAGTCCTACACCGTCACTGGTTCGGGGGCCGCCACTGGGTTGATCGTCGCCATGTTCGTCGGCGGCCATGGACGGTTCGTTGTAGGAGGGGTTTAGTGAAAAATGGAGGTTATAGGTTTATGAGTGGGTGGATGGGTGTATGTGGGCAGGGAAAAAATATGTGGAAGTGGTCTGTGATTGGTTGCAGTGGTGGCAGCCATTTTATGGGTTGAAGTGTGGGATTGAGAGTGGGGGCAGAGAGAGCTGTGATAGGTCGTGTCAGTGGTGATAGCCGTCAACCGCTATCCAATAGCCGAGCAGCAGCAGCAGCCATATTGAAATGAAAGTGGGTGGGGCCGTCACAGTCCGTTAGCCACATTCGTCAACCGCAATCCAATAGTTGCATTCGTCAACCGCATTGGTCGGCCGTCAACCAATAGCCTTCTTGTTCAATCGAGGAAGTGAATGTCGGCCTTTTTGGAAAGTGGGAGGAGTTACCAGTGTTTATGACCGATAAAACGGCCATGACACAACCAACAAGTCGATGCAAATCTGTGCAGCCGTTTTAACGTCAGCACTTTCGTTATCAGTTGTTTATTTAAGCGACCGGATATCGGCATCCTTTGTTTACATTAACAAGATAAGAGAGTATGCATCTGCATGGTTTAACTGTGGGATAACTTGAATATAAACGCATATCCTACCAGGGTCAAATACGACTTGAATAATATTTTGCAACTTTGTCAAATATACAGGGAGGATCGAAAAAGTGTTGGGTGGGTGGGTGTCAGCGGAGTAAACAAAAGAGTATATATTGGAGTTTTTGGTGAAAATGACGTCAGTTGAGGTTATATCGTCGATGGTAGAGCAGTATACACGAAAATTAGAGCAGTTTCATCGAAAAGTCAGAGCTCCGAACGAAGAGTTGCAGTTTTATGAAGAAAAACGAAACGTCACAAGCAAATTGAAAGAGTTGAATTTTTGCACACAGCCATCAACATCGAAATATGTAGACATACCATATGATGATGATGATGATGATGATGTACGAGGAGTAGCGGTTCATTTCAAAGATGGAGATAATCAGTCTCGGATTCCATTGAATCGAACAGCAGGGCATCGAAGGTTATTCTCCACCACAGATACGACGACGACAACGACACCATCATCGGGAAATATCAGCTCAAGTTCGAAATGAATGATTCTACAAGTGCAGTGATGCCATGGAGAAGTGTTCCAGCGGCAGCAGCAGTAGCGATGACGTCACCACTGCCACCATCAATACTACCACCCTTGGAACATGAAATATACAAAAATTTTGTGCTCTCATGTGTTGTTATAACCATAATGTTTTTCGCTTTGGCGAAATTCCTATTTAAAACTGTAGAAAGAAGCTTTGAATCTCCATGCAATGTCAAAATAAATGAATAGAGAGGGAGAGACTCTAACCTGACTTCTATTTCCATACACAAACATACGGTGTACGTGACGTAAGCCATGTATACCGTGTGTGGGTGTGAGAGAGAGAGAAAGATACCTCTTTGTTTCTCATTCCAAACTTGACCTTTTTTTTTTAATTTTTTCTCAATTATTTTTTCAATTTTTTTTCTCAACTTTATTTTTATTTTTTCAACTTTTTTTCTCTTCAACATTTTTTTTCTCAAGTATTTCAACTTTATTTCTCAATTCTTGTTTTCATCTTTATTTTTTCAATTCTTTCCATTTTTCAATAGGAATTCAACCCCATTCGAAAGAGAAAAAAGGAGAAAGAAGGGATGGACAGGAACACTGAAATACACACATACATATTTATTTCCAATAAAAACAATTCTGGAATAAACTTAATTTGCTAAGATATATGTACATAGCCATTCGTGAAGATATTGGGTATTCCTCTGGGCACCATGAACTTTCCGCTGTTTCTGTCGATCATTGATTTGAATCATAATGGGTCAGATCGTACATTTCAACTTGGTGTGACAAACCCATTTCCAGCCATTTTTCTTTGAGGAAATCGTATTTTATGTTTCCTCTCACATAAATCCGATCAGCCTGGTAGAATATGTGTCACAGTTGGATATCGTTCATTTCTTTGTATGCTATGTAGCCGGTGTCTATGAAATACCATGCATCAATTTTTCCAAATATCGTACGGTGCGACGGTCTTGGGCATCCAGGTTGGTATAGGGCACAGGTGTCTTGAATACGAAGTTGTGTCGCTGACTGCCGACGATTATGGACACCTCCTCAGGATAGGAGGTGCCATTGACTTGGAAGGCTTGAATATCAACGGATGCGATACGCATGGTGGCTAGATGATGAATGAATGAACGCCGCCGCACCGTAGCGATCTATGTCAGGCTTCTCATCGTTTCGTAGAGGGCATGATATTCCATCATGCAATCGTGAATGATGATGCAATGGACACGAGTTCGATTTGGAAATCCCGCGCTCGATTCGATATCCCATCGTACGTCAACCGTACCGGATTTCATAGTTTTTTCCTGTTGTGAACAATCGATGACGAATAGGGCGCGATATTTGAAACTGAGGTAATCCAAAAGTGAAGACTTTTCCATGGAATTCGTATAGCTGCCGAGAAATTCCGTATAGTTGAAATGCGCTTCGGTATAGTGATTTTTGGCGAAATTCAAGTGTAGACGTTCGTTGGGCCTATATTCGCCGTTCATAGACAAACGGATATTTTGAATGTTGACATGTTGAAAGGTGGTAGGATCGACGAAAACGTTATCTCGTACATTAGTTTGGAAACACACGATGACATAGTGTGGCCTTTCAACACTGGTACTCGTCTTAACCGACCATATTTCACGTTGAGCATTTTGCGTAATCGAAGGCAATTCGTTCAATCCCCATTTTCGGAACGGTAACACAATAGGTCTGTCTGTCTGTATGAACTTCATTGATTTCCGCATTAGGAAAAATGTGTTTGACTTTCAATTCAATGCTATCGATCACAATTCGAGCCGTAGTCGTTCTCACCGCATAATTACCTGCCTCACGTATAATGACGCAATCATTATCATTTCGGGCTCTGACAAATCGTAGAGTTTGTCATCCGCAAGTAATCATCGGATAATCGTTGAAAACATTGAGAATATGTCGGAGCGGTACGAGAAGGCTGGAAGAATTGTCATCTTCATTCAAAAAAGGCAAATCGGGATGATTCCAGCTACATATGGCCAAATGCTGAGAATAATAGGGCTCGAATGGTACTCACAATTACCGAATCTCGAACTGATTCAATTTCCCGGGCGCTCTCGCTATAAGTGCAAGAATCGAAAAGGAAAGCACCCACATTAGGGGCCAATGTAACGTCACCTCCCCCATTATTTGATTCGAATCTACCTTTAATCAGTAGCAGAGATGAACTCATGGCACAAAACGAGCCCACCTGATTGATGCAAAATTCGGCTTTACGAATGGACTCAAAAAATATGCGCTGAGATGGAAGCATCATCGTCGCCTCTTCTTCTTTTGAAGTTCATTCTGATGAATCAATTTTGAACCGATGGAACGGAAAAAGGATTTATTCGAAGAGGTTATCTGCTGCTGCTGCTGCCGCACCACCCGCTCGTTTCAAGGTTTCTGCAATACTGACGCCGTGACGTCACTCTCACCACTTTCATTACCACCGCTGCCTCTGCCGCTGCCACTGTCTATAACTAATCCCATTTGTTTCTCGTGACTCTGAGTTCCAAAACCTCAGTACTTTTTTCCCCTCGGAAATCCACCGGCCTACAGTCTTGATCGACTACCAACACCGTAATGTTGTGGATTTCACGTTGCGGTATGACAGTTAGATAGGGTTAATTCGAAGGTTTTTCGTCTATCGCGTAACCGGGATCGGAAGCTATGGGGAATTCATAGATCGTGTGCGCAGGCGTGTCATCATCGAAGGCTCCCGAAGTTATACTGCACTCGAAAATTGATGTCGACACCTTTATAATGTCTACAGTTAGATCGGAATAATGCATTTTGTTCGGTTGAAACACCCTCGGAGAAAATCCCAATGTAACGCCTATGCTATCCGTCTCCACGAATGAAATAGCAAAGTATTAACTGGAGATCTCGCACTTTTACGTATTATTGTTGAATTTGAGAGAGAAGGCAGCTTCGCGGTCTTCCACAGGTAGCGCCATCTCTTTCTGTATGAACGCCTCAATATCGGCAATTTCATATCACCCCCGCGGAAATTCAATGGTACGCCACGTTAGATTTATCGTAGTAGCGGAATTTTCGACCCTTTTCAATGTTCGGTATGGTATTGTACGAGTGGAAAGATCGAAGCGACAACTCATATTCTTTTTTCGCATTCAATTCGATAGGGGTGCGCGGGTAAAAGGAGAACACGTGATTGTGACTGTCCACTCTCAGCAACAGCGACATGATTACGAATGACACCACCGCCGCTGTGACAGCATTCAAGTACACTTCCAATCATACATTATTCATTCAGACATTAGAAATTTCGAACAGAGATGACCGCAATTTATTTCATTATAAGTCTGATATTGACGGTTGTGGTAGAAAATCTTGACTTTTTCGCTGCCGCTGCCATCTAGATATCTGACCAACTCCAGAATCGGTTTCAAATTCCCAAACGAATCGAAATACTTTGTCGTTGGTTTTTCCATATGCTACCCAATGAGTGCCGCTGTTTCATGACACGTCCATGTTGACGATGGCATATTCGTTCTCTCGAGGACCGCTAGATGACAGGGTGTCACGAATGAACACACCTCGAAGGTCACGAGATCGATGTCATACAACGCTCTATCGGGTAGCTTCATTGGGCGTTTTTTGATTTTTTCAAGGAGAGTCCATAGTCACCTTTGGCATTCTTCCTCACGTACAACTCCTTGCCTATGGATTCCATGGCCTTGTGATAACGTTTATCCTCGTCCAATTTCTTCTGGGCACTCTCAGCATCCACGACCGTTTTGGCAATGGTTGATGTTCCGCCGCTCAGTGCACCTATAGCACTAAGACCAGCAAATTTCTCTTGGCTTTCATGGCTCCGGTGACGAGAAGAGCTTTCGCACGTTCTCCAAAACCCGAATCTCTAGCTTTGACTCGTTCCCAAGCTCTGTCTTCGAGCACTCCATCCGCCTTGTGTCTATCTTCGAGCGATTTGCTCTGCGAATATGCAATGTGGTGATGTTTGCAAGCAACGTCCAATGGATTGATGCCGGGATCGCCTCGTGCCAACCGTTCTTGTAGCTTTGTTCCAGCTGTAATCATAATAATGATTAAATGCATTCGAGAGCACCGAAATGAGAAAATTGCATTCGATGGCACCAAAATACTATAGATATATGAAACTTACGTCCACAATACTGCTAGATGCCTAGGAGATGAGCTTCGAACAGGAGCTTGTTTATCAGAGTGTTGAGCACACCTCCACCCTCGTGCACCAACATGAAGACTGACGTCACAGTGATGACATCACTAGTTATATAGATTTCAGCTGAGGTTTGATGAGATTGCGGTGTATGTTCATATTTGATTTGTATGAAGGTATATGGAAGTGTGAGTTGGGTCGGGTTGTGCCAGGTTGGGCCGGGTTCGGCCAAGTCGGGCCAAGTTGGGCCGGGTTGAGCCAGGTTTGGCCAATTTGGGCCGGGTTGGGCCGGGTTGGGCCGGATCGGGCCAAGTTGGGCCGGGTTGAGTCAGGTTGAATCGAGTTGGACAGAGATGGGTCGGGATGGGCCGGGTTGGGCCAGGTTGGGATGTGTTGGGGATTAGAGGAGGTTCCTATAAACAAGATTGATGTGACAGTGAGTGGAAATGTATGAGTTTGGCAAATGGAAAAAAAACTTGAGAAATTTCACTCCCAACTATCCTAGAAAAAGTAGACATATTTGACTATGAAATGTCTGAGATATATCACACTATATAATTTTGAGCAATACCAATAATAAAAATATCAAGTTCGATAATTCTGAAAATATCATACTTTGAACTCACTACGGCAACGCTGTAAATACTCCGACGCGAGAATAACTAATATCTCTATATCAGCTGATTTCATTCAGGCACGAACTTGTGTAGCGCAGGGCTTCCTAGATATTCGCTTGCATTTATTATAACCTACAGATATATTTCATATTTGTTTTGTTTCAATACCTTTGGACTTTGGATTACTGTGATCTATGATTTTCAATCAAATTCGTTTGGTTACATGTGGAGAATGATAATTTCAGTGATTTTTCATGGATTGAATGAATGTTTCAAGTTCCAGAGTGTTGTGATCATTTTCAGTGTTGATTGGAATGAAAATTAATTACAATTACCTATATTTCGAATGAAAATGAATGGAATTCGTTTGAGAAAGATAATTTCTGTGAATCTTTGTGGGTTGAATACCTACATGAGTGTTCAGGCATCATTATAACACTCAATAATTGAATACGGTTTTTCCAGTGGCTAAGAGCAAAGTTTTTATGGAACCTCCAGTGATATATAATGAATGTTTTTGAGTATTTTTGTTCAGTGTTGGAACGATTACCGTGTACTCTATTTCATATAGACTGAGAGTTGATTTTCTGCCGCAGACGATGAATTACAAATTTTTTTCCTAGAAAATATGATCTTGTCGTCTTCGTGGATTTTTTCATCAGGTTGAATGCTCCTTTGAATATTTTATAGTTTTCACATTGGATTTTTCGCTGCAGAAGGTAAATTATCAATTTTTCCGAAAAAGTGTGGTATATATATATATATATAGATATACATATATATATATATATATATATATATATATATATATATTGAGTGTGTGCTTGGCTATTTTCATGCAGTGTGAGTCTATTCTGGGTTGAATGCATGTGTTTTGACGATTGAGAGGTACTTACATTGGTGTGTGTGTGCATGCATGAAGATTTTCAGACTTCCACGCTGTCCAAGAGTGGATTTTTCGCTGAAGAGGACGAATTAGTAATCTTTTCTTGAGAACTATGAATGTATGCTGGATCGGGTGGATGTTTGCTAGGTAATTTGCATGTTTTCAACGTTTCAGAAGTTTTTCCAACACATAAAAGTATAACTTATTCGACTGAAAAGATTATTTTGGAGGGGAGCATGCAATCTGTTGGGCAATAGATGAAAGTCAGTAGATATGCTAGGCAGGTTCTGGCTTCTTGATCTCAAAGCTCAGACAGTGGAGGACCTGATCCTGGAACAGCAACAGCAGGCAGGTCGGTCGGAGGTTTTCCCAAAGCGTCTCAAACCCATTAGAGTAGTTATTTTTCCAAGATGGCTGACATTTTTATTCATTGAAAGTAATTCTACATAGGAAAACTGATATTTTCTAATCTTAGGTAGCCGTTTTTCCAATATGGCTGACATTTTTCCCTGAGAGTTGAGAAACATTCATGTTTACTTTCCTAGGGTAGCTATTTTTCCAATATGGCTGACATTTTTCGAAGATGGCTGATATTGATAGTTGAGAGATAGCCATATTTTTTTCTTAGGGTCACCATTTCCCAATATGGCTGACATCTCTCAACAATTCGAGAATGGTGGCCAGAATTTTCCCCTAAATTTTTTTTAGCGGGCATGTTTTTTTTTCTTAATTTATTTGTTAAAAGAAATAGTTTGGTGGCCATGTTTTTTTTCCTGGGAGTAGCCATTTTCCAATATGGTTGTCAGTTTTTATTCATTTAAGCGGCCATGTTTTTTTTCTTTCACCTAACGATTTTTTTCCTCAATTTTTTTTATAATGACAGCCATTTTTCAATATTATCATACCTAAGGACCCTTTCAACGAACCACTCATGGCAGAGCTCAGGTGAAAACTCCGAACTTCCGCCTTGCGGGTTGAACGCTCCATGTCACTCCCTCCGTTAACCGCCGGAACTCTGAGGTCAACTGGGCCAGAACCCGCCTAGCATATCTACTAAGGCCATATTCATGGTGCGCGGTCTCCGGATTTGAATCCATTGGATTATTTTCTGTAGGTATATCTCAAAACTCTTGTTTATGCTACACCTATTCACACAAGAGATGACTTGTTGAATAGAATAACATCACATTGTGAAGTCATAGGGAACGATACTTGAATTCTATTTCAGGTACAGAGGGGGTGGCTTCGCAGACTTGAGAATGTATTGAGAGAGAAGGGGGTCATATCGAGCAGTTTTTGTAGTGGATTCTTCATTTCTGGTTGCTCTTGAGGATTGCCGTATTGCATTAAAATTTGTAATGAAGATCCATTATCCATTATTGCTATTGTCATAATGGTGGACGTCTCAGGTTGGATTTCGTCGAATAAAAGTATGTATGTATAAAAGTATGAAATAAAGTTCACCACTGTGGAAAAATATTATCAAAGACCCCAGAAAGTGTCTAATACCAATGATATCACTTCGTTTATTGGTGTTTATAAAAAGTACCTGTAGTTCGTTGCGTTTGTGCACTCACGAAGACTCCTGGCTGTGTCCAGTGCTTTAGAAAGTGAACCTGTCCGACGTTGACGTCCTTATTGTTGATTATGTCATGTGTGGAATGTGATCTGGATAGCGGGTAAGTGGTTTCTTGCTCAAATAGTTGTGGGCTGTTTCTTGGTTTGGATTGATTTCTCTGATGAAAATTTTTCTAACGCTTTCTCCAAAATTATTTTTTCTCGAATCTGTTTTCTTCCTCCCGTAGCAATCATGAATTTTTGTTTTTGGATACCAAATTTCAGTTTCCACACACTTTTTAAAGCAACTTTCCTTATTCTACACTATGAAACTTATTTTATATACAGCTTATATTACTACTTGATATTATTTATACAAAGTGGTTATAAATTCTTATTCAACCATTTTCTGTTCTCAAATTTGATATTTTATCATTTTGCCATGATAAATTATTTGACATGTCCCAGTTATGTTCCCTTGAGTTTCTAAGTTAGAATACAGGATGTTCTTGCTTATTTATGATTTTCATCTAATTGAATTCTAAGATTTTGTTTGTAGATTTTGATATCTATTCTTTTTATAGGTTGTGCAATCTAAATGGATAGTTGGAAACCCAGTGATGTCTATAGAAAAGCTCCACTGCTAAACCCTTTGATGATCTGCGTCGAACATAAGATGGTAAAAGGTTTCAGAAATGCAAAGTGCACAGAGAAATTGTGAAACCACCATAGCAGGTATTCATGTGATGTATACGTATGTATATCATTTTATCAAATTTTTATTCTTTCAATAGTTAACATATATTTGATATCATAACAATATGTATATATATATATATATATTATATATATATATATATATATATATATATATATATATATATATATATATATATATATATATATATATATATATAATATATATATATATATATATATATATATATATATATATATGAGATATGACGAAAAAAGTTAATTCGATAATTTCGGTTTTTTGGTTATGCTTCATTTATTTTCAGAACCACCAAGAAATATTCTAGAAATTTTTCATTCGGTAGTAAATTCTCTTTGATTTGACGTTCTCAGATTTTGCATCCAACGTTTCGTATTCTCCGAACCACCCTCAACTTATTTTTTTAAAATACGCTTGGATATTTTATACACTAATCGAAATAACTTTTCATCTGAATCCAGCAATTATCATACATTGCCATTCAAAGACGATTTTCGGGTAGTATGGACCGTAATCCAAATTTTATTAAATTTACAGTTAGTTTCCGCCATCTTCAATTGAATCAACATAGTGCCATGCCCTTCGATAAAAAAATGAAGTCAATTCTCCCAAACCTTATGTGATTCTCCGAAAATTCAACAATTCATCAACAAGAACAATAGTAATGTAGATATTTCAAAACGGCAATCACTGACAATAACAAGAAAAAATTCAGTTTTTAGAAGTGAAAACCAAATTATTTGAAAATATCATTGAAATTAATTGAGTAATTGTTCGAAATGCCCATCATATTCTTCAATTCACTTGGTTATTCTGACATTCAAATTTCTTATGCAATTGCTTATTTCCTCTTCTTGGATATCTTTCAATGCATCGTCAATCTTTCCGCGGAGAATCTCAATCATTGCATTTGTTGTATTCAACACTTCATTTTTGAGATGCCCCAACAAATAAAAAATCTAATGAATTCAGATCTGGAGATCTGGCAGGCCACGCCACTGGACCTCTTGTTCCAATCCATGAATTGGGAAAAGTCTTATTCAAACAATCTGTGACCATTCTTGAATTGTGTGGACCACATCCATCTTGTTGGAACCAGATTTCGTTGAGACGATACTCCATAGGAAGAATATCCCATTGTCCTGCAGTTTATCTGAATATTTTGCTGCAGTCAGGTTTCCGTCAATAAAATACGGTCCCAGTAATTTATTGTCTAACAAACCGCACCACATATTTAACGAGAAACGATATTGATGTCTCACTTCTTGGATTAAGTGAGAATTTTCCGTGACATGAAAATGTTTGTTTCTTCGATTGAACATACCAGAATTTGTTGATGATGTTTCGCCTCCCCAAATGATATTGTGTGCAAAGTTGTTATTACTTCTTAACTTCTGTTGAAACCAATTACAAAATCGGAATCTTCTTTCAGGATCATTACGATATAGTTTTTGTACCGCTTTGTATTTGTAATCATGGTATCCATGTCTTTTGATTATCTTATTAACAGCACTTTGTGATAAATTACATTCACCCACAACAGTTTTGGATTTATTAAAATTTGAGCTAGAACATTGATATCGTTGATTGGCTCCTTTCTTCGAACATACGGTACTCTAGGTTTATTGAATGTATTATGTTCGAGAAGAGTTGTAGACAATCGCTGACATAGTTTAATATTCGGTTGCATTCTGTCGGGATATAAGTCCTCGTACCTTTGTTTTGCTCTTATCGAATTTCTGTCCAGTTTGATGTACAATTCGTACATATCTCGTTTTTCTTCTGCAGTGTATCTTACCTTATTAAAGTTCATTTCAATTGATGTGCCAGTATTGAATATAAATAAATAATGAATCCTCGAAATTATTCGAAAGATATGTGAACTTGCTTTGAAACCTCGTTTGGAACGATAGGATAGTAAAAGGAAGACAGTTTAAATTTCATAATTGAATCATTGAACAAAGTGGTAGATGTTTTGAGATATTACAAGTTTTTTTTTGTTAACTTATCGTTGAAAAGTCATTTCGGATAGTGTCATAAAATATCCATATTTAAAAAAATTGAGTTCAGGGTGGTCCGGAGAATACGAAACGTTGGATGCAAAATCGAAGAAAATTTACTACCGAATGAAAAATCTTCGAAGTATTTTTTGGTATTTCAGAAAATGAATGAAGCATAACGAAAAAACCGAAATGATCAAATTTACTTTTTTCGTCATATCTCAAGAACCGGCACTGCTATTTTCGATTTGTTTCTACCGCTGGATGATGCTTCCAGATACTTTTTCTCTATTTAACCGACTTCTAACTAGTATGGTTTGGAAGTTACCAATACAATCCCTTTAAAAAAGTTGCCACCATGTATACAGGGCGTTAATTAGGTACGTTGATAAAATTCGAGAGGTGATTCTTTGGAAGAATTCAGGACGAAAAGTTCATATAAACATATACATATCCCAAACGGCATGGTTTTCGAGGATCAAAAATTATTTTTTCCAAAACTTTCAACAGTACGCACGATACAAAATAATTCATTTCTGAAATAATTCACAGGGTCCTGCTTTTTTCAGTGTCAAACCTTGTTCAACCCTTCAGATTTTTTTTCCGCCACCACTGACAGATTAGGAGAAAGGAATATTCAATGTTGTTCCATTTAACATATTTTTGTTCACTCAAAGTATTTCATCAACTTGTACGGTTTAGAAGCTATAATGAAAAAATGAATGCAAACATTTTTCCAGTATCGCATAACATAACGGAATTTTTCTGCTCGTCAAGAGAAAATGTAATGTTATGGAGCACCCATATATTTTTTATCAGAACTCAGGGGGAATATCCATTTCACAAAGTTGATTATCATGGCAAATAATTTTTATTAGTGAATAACGTCATTATCAAAATAGTAGAGCAGAATAAAATGAATTTTCTAGGGATAGAGAGAAGTTTAAAAAATGACCATAATTGAAATTGTCAGAGCAACTGCTGGAAGTCGCGACCGCCGACTTCAATGCATGCGCTTATGCGCCTTACCATAGACTGGCGGACACGCTCAAAAATACCTGCAGTGTTCCTAATAATTGCGCATGACTCCTGTGTGCGATGCCTCAGGTCTTCTTCACTTTGAACTGGAGTTCGGTACACTAATGATTCAAGGTGCCCCCAAAGGAAAAAATCTAGTGGATTCATATCGGGTTACCTTGGTAGCCAAAGTTGTGGCCCACAACGCCCAATCCCGCGATCGGAATAATTTTCTTCTGAATATTAGCGTGCAACTAATCTGAAATGTACTGGAGCACCATCATGCATGAATCAAATGCGGATTCTTCCCCTCAGTGGGATCTCTTCTAGGAGTCCAGATAAGATAAATGACGGTAATGATCACCATTTCCTACAATTCCATCCCAAACATTCACAGAAAACGTTTCTTGAGAATGGTTTTCAATCACGGCGTGTGGGTTTTCATCAGCCCACATATGATTGTTGGGAAATTAATAATGGCTTTCCGGAAACCATGGATTTCTCACCAATTTACTTCGAATCCAAGAGCAAAAAGTCTCTTTGGAAAATAAATCCCTTGGCAGAAAAGCTTCAACACGCTGTATGTGATAGGGATACAGTTGTTGCTGTTTTGAAATTTGTCATGGGTTACGTTCAACTGTGCCGCAATTTCTCTTGTACTGGTATCTGGATTTTGCTCAATTTCGTTGAGGACAGCTTCCTCTATCTGAACTGTTCTAACTCTCCTGGGTCTCCCTATGAGAACAGAAGACCTCTTGGAAGTACCCGTTTCACGAAGATGAGAGTGAATAGGAATGAACATTTGTGTACTGGGAATAGAACGTGCTAGGAATCTTTCTAGTTACATTCGTCTGGCACGAGAGTTACCATGAGCCATTCTATACATCAAGTGCATGTCTGCCATTTCTGAAACCGTATACAGGGTGTCCCTGGACTTCCTCTTTCCCTCTCCAGAATGTATAGATGGGGTCAAAATATCACCTGTACTTCATATAACTTTTGTTCCTGAAAGCATTCGTTACCAAGTTACGGGCCCTCAAAGTTACAAAATGAAAAATGTTTTTCTTTGATAACTTTCAAAGTGACTATTCAAAATCATCTCAATTTTGGTGATTGACTAAACAAATGAATTCTTTCAATGAGCTTTCATGCAGGAGTCAGTTGTTTTGCTACAAAGTCAGGAACGGACTACCCCCGATGGTCCACACCCCAAAACTTTGAAATGACAGATAATTTTTCAATAGTTTTCGACAGAATAAGGTTACGTAGACAATTTTCTGAATGGAAGTACTCGTGTGGAAAGTCGATCAGAGCAACGATTCTTAATAGAAATGAAGTTTTACTCGACGACATCAAACCCGATCGTCCACCATTATTTGAAATGAAACATTTTCACAGTAGAAATACTAATGCTAACGTTAATTCAACAACATTTATAACAGGGATAATACAAAATATGCTAAAATAAAGTCGTAAACAAAAAGTACAGTACCTAGTTGAAAATTTCATTCACAATGTAGATATTTTTTCAAATGAAATATCAAGTTATGTAGATTCGTGGTGTTTTTGAACTAACAAGCTACTCCACTATGAAATATCGAATTCAGTCAATATTTTGTATGTACGCGTGGAATAAGCACATTTCGTGTTGTGTTATCTGAATCTCATGAAACTCAACATTTGGATGTTGCAAATTCGTATTCACAGCTTAAATGTTGAGAAGTTTCACTGATGAGTATAATTTCATGGGAGAAAATATTCAACCCGAAGATAAATTTAGCTGAAAAAACGCACATCGGAAAACATAACTAATAGAAAGCAAACGAATAAACTACAAAAACGGCTGCACATGAACAGGTGAAAAATTTCCGGTGAATAAATTTATGTTCCATTTCTTCCATAGATGTTGACAAAAACACCTTGTAGAAAGAAATAAAATTAGTGTGGATAAAAAAATGACAACTGGAATGCGATTTTGTTTTGTTGAGTGGTGCGTTGTCATTGTATTGTCGATATTCTTATAGGACAGTTTGAAGTGTTTTGATATGGCCGAACAGTTTACATTCAACGAATATGCAGATATGCATACATTGTATGGACGAGCATTTGGTAATGCTGCAGAAGCCCGTCGTCTGTATGCCGAGCATTTTCCTGATCGAACGTTACCGGCAAGAGAAACGTTCGAGCGTGTCGATCGCAGCTTGAGGAAGACAGGTATGTATAATGGATAATTAATTGGAGCCTGTTGTTTTATTTCAATATCATTGTAGGTTCAGTTTTGCCAAAACGAGGTGGTGAGGGCGCTCCTTGGGCTATGCGTACCATTGTATTGGAGGAAAATATTTTGGAAGCTGTCGCTGATGATCCTTCAGTGAGCATCAGAAACCTATCAGAACAGTTCCATACATCGGAGTCCACTATTCATAGAATAATTAGGGAACAACTGCTCCACCCATATCACATCCAGAAGGTACATGCCATGACACCTGAAGATTTTTCCAGCACGACTGGAATATGCCAATTGGTTTCTGGATAAGCAAAGAGAGGATATGACTTTTATTACTCGAGTTTCATTCACTGATGAAGCAGGTTTCAGTAGAGATGGAGTAATCAACTCTCATAATCTCCACATATGGGCCGAAGAAAATCCCCATGGGGTATTGCAAACCAAACACCAACGGAAATTCAACGTGAATGTTTGGGCTGGTATCATAGGAAACCATCTTATAGGACCCATTCATTCTACATGACCGATTGAATGGAGAACGTTATTTGGAGTTCACTCAGAACGATTTGAATGGACTTTTGGAACATGTTCCATTGCAAACCCGAAGAGATATGTGGTTTATGCATGATGGCGCTCCTCCTTATTTTAGTTTGATTGTGCGGGACCATCTGAAACAGATTTTCCTCAATAGATGGATTGGTAGAGGTGGGCCATATCCATGGCCACCGCGGTCTCCGGTTTTAAATCCATTGAATTTCTTTCTGTGGGGGCATCTGAAAAGCCTCGTTTACGCTACACCTATTCACACCAGAGATGCCTTGTTGAATAGAATAACATTACATTGTGAAGCCATACGAAACGACCCTGGCATGCTATTTCAAGTGCAGAGAGGGTGTTTGCGCCGACTGAGAAAATGTATTGAGAGAGACGGGGGTCATATCGAGCAGTTTTTGTAGCGGATTTCGCATTTCTGTTTGCTCTTGAGGCTTGCGATTGATTATTTACACCATGAGTTTTGTAAGGTAAACGTGTTTGCATGATATAAGTTCGTTATGAACATTGTACCTATCATTTCTATGTTCATCACAAATTAATCTTTCCGAATAATGGTAGACATCTCAGGTTGGATGTCGTCGAACAAAAATGCATTTTTATCAAAAATCGTTGCTTTGATCGATTTTCCACACGGGAACTTTTATTCAGGAAATTGTCTAGGTAACCTTGTTCTATTGAAACATATTGACAAATCCCAGTCATTTCAAAGTTTTGGGGTATGGACCATCTGGGGTAGTCCGTTCCTGACTTTGTAGCAGAATAACTGACTCCTGCATAAAAGCTCATCGAAGAAATTCATTTGTTTAGTCAATCACCAAAATTTAGATGATTTTGAATATTCACTTAGAAAGTTATCAAAAAAAAACATTTTTCATTTTGTAACTTCGTAACGAAGGCTTTTAGGAACAAAAGTTATATGAAGTACTGGTGATATTTTGATCCCTTCTATACATTCCCGAAAGGAAAAAAGGGAGTCCAGGGACACCATTTCATCCAAAGTGATATTGAATGAATCTGCTTTACTACATGCACAATGAAAAACTGACTTTCGATAACTGTCAAGTTGTTGATATTTAAACGAATGAATTAAATCAAAGCCCACTTTTCTATTTTTATGAATTGAAATTGATTACAAAATTTTTGCGTCACTGCAGAAGAAAAACAAACTATTCTTCTTGAAGAATGGTAGACTCCAAAATATTTTTTTCAAGAATTCATTTTTGAATAAAACTGAAATTTTCGATAAATACTGTATTCCACACGAACAGAAAAATTTCATTAATTTACTTCTTCGGAGTTATGACCGGAGATTCATAAAATCGAATGTGGACTCATCTGCGACTGTAAGATAAACCCTAGTAACTATCTTCACATCGTACAAGATTACCTTTTGGAAGAATTTTCATGTTAAAAAAGAAGCATTCAATTGAAAATTGGAAATAATCTTTTTTTTAGAATAAGAAGAAATCTGTATTAGTTCTCTATCAAGACTGGATGAAACGATTTTCAATCAAATATCTGAATGAAAATGCAAATTTTTACTATCAGAATTTTCAGGTTGAAAGTTAGGGTTTTCACAATATCTACCGGATGTAGTTCAATATCCAGCGTACCGCAGTGGCGGAAAAGTGTTTATTTCCTGTTAGATATCACAAAAACTTTCTTAATTTTTCATCGTAGATTTTTCCAATTCTGAAAAAAATTATGTTTCGTGCAATCGCACGAGAAATGAGTATTTCGCGTTCTCAACACAGTTCGCAATATTCAATTTCGCCAAACCAAACGTCACTTCCAAATTTGACATTTCTAAAATACGACAATGACAAGGATTATTTTACATTCTGTTTGTCACACCAATTTTTAAACTAGCTGTAACATTTTACGTACTGACCTTTAGAATTTTCAGGTAATAAAACGGAAAGCGCCAAGTTTACAATACTTTTTAGCTCTGGAGGAGTGCAAGATACTGAAATATCACTATCAGTATCAGACATATTTGCGTTTTGTCAAGAACTGCCAAAATGGTTTGTATATATTCAACCATATCATTTCCATAGCAACGCTGTGACTTTGTTAACTAAATTGAACTGTTGTCGATTTTAAAGCAATAATATATTCAATTGCAATTATCTAGTTTAATGATTTTGACGATTGCACGAAAAATAGTGTGTATGCCATGACCGCGAAACTCATTAGCGACCTCAAGATTATCCTGCCTCGGCCGCAAAAAGGTATTTCGCGGTCTTGGCATACAAATAACTATTTCAGTTTTCAATTGAAAATGTTTTATTTTCAAATTTTCTTATGTTATGCGATACTGGAAAATGTTTGCACTAATTTTTTCATTAAAGCTTCTCAACCGTACAAGTTGATTAATATAATCTGTCAGTGGCGGCGGAGAAAAATTCTGAAGGGTTGAACAATGCTTTACTCTGAAAAAAGGAAGACCCCGTGAATTATTTGAGAAATTAATTATTTTGTATCGTGCGCACTGCTGAATGGATTATACTTGCCCAATTTGAACTGACTCTTGCCGAAAATGTCGAAGTAAACTCCAAAAACTCTTGAAAAAAAATTATTTTGATCACCCTGTAACTCGAAAACCAAGCCGTTTGGGACATATGTTTATATGAACTTTTCGTCCTGAAATCTTATGAAGAATCACTTCCTGGAGTTTGTTGATTCACACCCCCAGTTTCTTGACCACGTATATATTTTCTTCAATTTCTCGGAATGAAGGTATGATTCAGTCAATTAGTATAATTTCTTTTAACGACGTTACGACATAGTATTTGTTATCATCAGGTTTGAAACACTAGTATAAAAAATATGGAGTTTGTGACATATTTAACTTAACACAATATTGAAATGTATGCACTAAATTAATTAATTAGAAACATATGGTTCGAAATATAATACGTTATTTAACACAATATAAAAATATCTGTAATATATATGAGTATTCACTTACAAATTTACTTCACTTGAATTTCTGCGTTTGCATCGTACGAACGTTATTGTAGGTGTGTGACTTCAAAGTTATCGAGAGTGGTTTGTTTATCTTTCTTGCATTTTTACCCTCTTCATAAGTACACTGGATTGTTTAGATTGAATTATAGTATATGAGCCGAACTATGTATCTTTGGCAGCATGTAAAGATCAGTTTTCATTATTATTACTATAAACTGAGTTAAAAAAGGTTGTTATAAATCTGGCTCAAGTTTTTTATATTATTTCTATTGTTAATGCTGTCGGGGTCTTTTTTAATGTGTAGAATTTCAAGGAATGTTCTTTCTCTTGGATTCCTCTAGATGGTCAAAATTTCAAAGTTGTTAGTGTCAAACTTATGTGGATTTTCTTTTTCGTGTTTATATAAGGCTTTTATGTCAGTTTTTGAGTACTTGTGGGCTTGTACTCGTTTTCGCAAATATTGTTTTGTTCGAACTATATAGGTAATTTGACAGGCTTCATACGGTATTCCATACACTGTATGAGTTCGTTTGTTTTTTGGTATTTCTGTTTTTAATTTTGGATAAATGGTTTTGTTGGTATTTTGTAGTCGGTGTGATATGATATGTTGTGTTTTTCCATTGTTTTATTGATTTTTTTCGATAGTTGATCTATGTATGGTAAAGGTTTGTATGTTGTTGTTTTCTATTATTCATTATCATTTTTATTGTAGATCGCATGTGTTCGTTTTTTTATTGTTTTTTTCTGCAAAGTGGCTGGGGTAATTATTTTCTTTCAATATGTTCTTGATTATTTCTATGTTAATTTTCCTGAATTTTGGGCGAGCAAGCTTTATAGCTCTGTCAGTTGAATTTAGAATAATATTATTTTTTTGTAACTAAGGGGTGCGTTTGACAAATAGTTTGTGTAACGATTCGATGCATTTGTTGTGATAAACCATTTGTGAAAATGTTTCCAGAATTATCGTTTGTTATTGATGGTTCGAGAAAGCTTATTTATTTTTCTATTTCTTTTTTTTTGTAAGTTTTATTCTAGGGTGATATTTATTAATTTTTTCTAGAATTTCATCAACTTTGTCAGTAGGAATATACGTTGAACAATCGTCTACATATCGTTTGAGAAATATCGGTTTGAAAATAAGTGATTTGACGATATTTTCTTCAACATACTCCATAACCAGATTTGCTACTGTTGCAGCAATTAGAGATCCCATTGCAATTCCGAATATTATTTAGTAGTATCAATTTTCATATTGACAGTATGTTGAGGTTAAACATAGTTCAAGTTCTTTCAAAAACTCTTCCAGGTTAGTGTTGTGTGACTTTGGATTTCATGCCATTTTTCTCTTATGATATCTATCGCTAATTTCGTATCTATATTTGTACATAAAGACACTATATCCAGAGAGATTATTATATGATTATGAGGAACTGTTATATTGCGAACAAATTCCACAAATTCCCAAGAGTTTTTCACATAGTAATCATTTTTTCAAATAACATTTGAAATAATTGCTGACAATAGGGCGAAGGGAAATTCCAGTTTTGTGTAATTTGGGCAAACCGTATATCGTTGGAGGTTGGGGGTTGTGTATATTTCCTAAAATTGTTTTTTGTTACCTGATCTATAAGTTTTGACGAGAACCAACTATTTACTGATTTATTAACTTTCGCTTGAAGTTTTCCTTTTTTTTTATGTGGTTTCGTCCATTAGCAAATTTTCTAGTTTTTTTTTGTATTTAGATATTTGCATGATCACTGTTCTGTTAGTTTTATCAGTATACGTAATTTTCCTTTAAAAAAGTTTTAGTCTTTCTCAAAAGTTTGTTGAAGATATTCTTTGAATTTTTTGTTTGTTTTTCAAAACTGTTTTTGATGTTGGTAATGATGTTATTGATTTTGTGTCTGATTTCATTCTGATTTTCGCTCGTTTGGTAGGTAATTCCTGCTTCTAAATTCGGAATTATCGATTCTGTAGGGATTTCCATATTTTCGTAGTTGAAATTTTGACCAAGGCTCAAGGTATATAAAATGTCTTCAGGAATATTTGTGTCGGTTATGTTTTGTATCTAATTTTTATCAAGTTCTATTTTTTTTTATTTTTTTTTTGTTTGTGGGTTTTCAATTTTTGTCTTCTGTTTTTCTTTTAGTGTTTGGAAAAATCGTTCATAATATGTTATATATTGAATGTTTCTATTCAAATTTGAAATGATTCTATAGCATTCATTGATGCTAATTTGGATGAGTTTGAAGTAGAAAATTCCTGAAATATGCTCATATTTTTGTAGAATTCTTTCATGCTTGAATTTGAGTTCATTCTTTATTTAAAAAAATGTTGGTATTAGTTTCTGATCTTTACATCTAACCAGAAAAATTCTTCTATTTTTCTCTGCTGTTTGTTTATGTTTGAGTAATCTTTCAGTAATTTCCAAAGAATAGAACTCAATAAAAATTGGTTAGAAAACCTAACTGGCACAAATATTCCTGAAGACATTTTATATACCTCGAGTCTTGGTAAAAATTTCAACTACGAATCGATAATTGCGAATTTAGAAGTTGAATTAACCTATCAAACGAGCGAAAATCAGAATGAAATCAGACACAAAAAATAACATCATTGCCAACTTCAACACCAGTTTTGAAAAACAAAACAAAAATAAGAAAATGGATTAAAACCAAACTTTAAAAAAAGACAACACTCGGTAATGTCTCAATTATTTACAATTTTAATTCAACGTTGTAAATACGGCTTCGCGCGATCGTAACGACAGGGGTATGCATCTTTCAAGAGAGCAATGCACGTGAAATATTTTTGTATACTATCAAATATGAATTTGAAAATTAAAAAAAATCATAGAGTCATCTGAAAAAATTTTCATCAATTTTGATAATGTGATGATATTGTTAATTAAGTAGTTTTTTTGGCCGATTTCATTAAAAACTGAACATAATCGTTAACAGAGCACGTTTCAATATTCAATAATATTATGCTATAGAATTTTTGAAAGATGTTCCTTTTGTTAATTAAAAATTTCTAACGTCAACAAAGTATGGAAAATGGAATAAATATTGTGAAAAAAAAAATGTTCATTGATATTTTACATTATTATCAGTTTTATGTCTGTCGAAAGCATTTGAAAACTTTTTTGTCAATCACCTACTCTATTTGTTTATAAAATATAAAATATTATTTAGAAACAGATGAATACGTTGACTACTAAAAAGAAGTTTCTGCATTGGATTGCTAACAGTTTATCATTTTATTTAAAAAAAAACATGTTTTTAAAAAAAAATTATTATCGTTTTTTATTTTTTTTATTTTATTTTTTGATTTAAATCGTATGTTTTTTTTATTATCGTTGGTTACCAAAAAAAATGTTCAACAGTTTGTCGTATATGGTAGATTTTGTACCATTAAAAAAAATATAATTTCATTAATGATGAAAGAAAAATTATCAGGTTGAAAATAACCAATTATGAATTTCAAAGAAAACAAATTCCTAATATATTATTTTAATAATGAAAATAATGAATAAAACGATAATAAACAATAAAAAATAATCGTCTTTTTTAAATATCATGATAAACTATTAGCAACCTAATAAAAAATATTCAAGTTATCAATTTTTTTATAAATATTTCATAAAAAAATATCGATTTTAGTAAAGACGATGATTTTGTCAAATATTTCAACTGAATCTGAGTTGGAAAGCAGCAGTGATGTATAGATTCACATGTTCCAGACGTACAACTTATGCCCGAAAAACCATTCTTGAATAAAAATGAAAGCGTTGACAATTTGCCTCTGTCTGTAATTAGAGACAATGATATGAGATATAAAATTATGAACGAAATCTAAAAAAAATAACAACATTTATAGTTTACAAAAAAGGGAACTATAACAAAACGACAACATTACGATATGCCCATTGAAAAAAGAAAGAAAATGCTTATAGCAGTTGTTGGAAAAACTCTAGTTGTGAACACAACCTACCGTTCTAAAAATAGCATGGTCGTACAAAAAATGTTAACAACGAAAACTGCCAATGACGATTTTTAGAAATCGCTGAGTATGAAACACTATTACAAAACGACAACATTACGATACGCCCATTGAAAAAAGAAAGAAAATGCTTATAGCAGTTGTTGGAAAAACTCTAGTAGTGAACACAACCTACCGTTCTAAAAATAGCATGGTCGTACAAAAAATGTTAACAACGAAAACTGCCAAAGACGATTTTTAGAAACCGCTGAGTATGAAACATTATACCTTATATTTTCCAGAGTTGCCTATTTTCCACAAATTGAAAGACGCTTGGAGGTGTGCGCTCTGAGAGTAGTATAACCTTCCAAGGGATATACAGATGATTTGAGCACAGTTTCTACCGAGATTCATCAGAGCGTCCGTATACGGACACTTGGAGCCGGACGCTTGGAAGATAGTAATTTGTCAATGTACAGACGCCGGGATGATGGTGGGATATGAAATATATATATATATATATATATATATATATATATATATATATATATAGGTAGCTATAGCTGCCTCCGTGGTGACGTTGGTGGTTTCCCTGGAATGCAGGGTCTGCTAACCGAAACCACAAATGTGCGGCTGGCTTCTGTTTGTTGACTCCGTTGATTTGTCGTTTTCTACCAAGTGTTGTTCATCCTTGCACTTCTTCACCGTACTGATGAGGGCCAAGAGCCCGAAACACGTGTCTACGGTTAAAACTTCTCTCTGAGGGCTATGTCCATTAAATTTCCTCCGTTTTGTCTACCAGTCCCCTCGATATTCTTCCCATTCATATCTATAATCCTGGACTCGGATGTCACGCAGGTAGCTATAGCTGCCTCCGTGGTGACGTTGGTGGTTTCCCTGGAATGCAGGGTCTGCTAACCGAAACCACAAATGAGCGGCTGGCTTCTGTTTGTTGACTCCGTTGATTTGTCGTTTTCTACCAAGTGTTGTTCAGCCTTGCACTTCTTCACCGTACTGATGAGGGCCGAGAGCCCGAAACACGTGTCTACGGTTAAAACTTCTCTCTGAGGGCTATGTCCATTAAATTTCTTCCGTATATATATATATATATATATATATATATAAATATATATATATATATATACATATATATATATATATATATATATATATAGAATAGGATAGAATATTTTATTTGACTACGTTACATAATACAACATGTTTGTAGCAAGTCATGTTTGGCTTACGTCTGAAAATCACATGAAAATGGGGAAAATGTACAAGAAGTGTTAAAACTAACAAGTAAATAACATCGATCACAAATATAAAAACTTTGAAAATCAAAGAGAAGTAGTGACATGTGTGATACCACGAAAATGTGTTCTGAAGTCATCGACAGAATAGAAGCAATGCCTCAACAAATAATTTTTCAATTTCCTCTTGAGAGTATTCAGACTGAGCTCTTTGAACTCTTCAGGCAAGATATTGTATAGAGAGTAATCTATGGAATTTTTTTGCGATAGGTGAAGACGAAATCGGTTTAATCGAATGTGGTGAGAGTTTCGTGTGTTATGTTCGTGAATATGACATTGTTTCGTCAAGGATGACTTCTTCCTATGTATTTCAATCAAAAGATAATATAGGAATAAAGTTGGCAATGGCATAATCCTGAGTTTTTTGAAATTTTCTTGACAGTGGTCCTTGTATCCAATATTAGCCAGTATTCTCAATGCCTTCTTTTGCATCCTGAATATTTGAATGGAATGACATGAATTTCCCCAAAGTTGTACACCATAACTAATATGGGAGTGAAACAGTGAAAAATATGAGGTTTTCAATATATCTGCACTAGTGATGTTCTTCAATTGGCGAAGAACAAATAGAGAACCCGAGAGTTTTCTCTCCAGTTAGGAAATATGTGCAGACCAGTTGAGTCTATTATCTAATGTAATGCCCAGTAATTTAACTTTATTAGTTTCACAATTAGAGATGATTTGGTTATTAGCAGAAATCTGGATGTATTGTGTCTTCTGACCATTTAATTTCAGCTTATTAAATGGAAACCATTGATATGCACTATTAGTTACCACGTCGAGATGAGACTGTAACATATCATTATTTTTATCCGACAGAATGAAAGTGGTGTCGTCCGCAAAGAGGACCGATTTGATCGGCATCATATCATTGCACAGGTTATTCACATAAATGACAAATAAGAGCGGGCCCAAAACAGATCCTTGCGGAACGCCATGCTTAATAGTTTGAAAGTTTGATAAGATACCGTTGAGCATCACTGCTTGTTGACGATTAGTGAGATAGGTTCTCATTAAGTGAAGCGGAATACCTCTTACCCCGTAATAATTTAATTTTTCCAACAAAATTTCATGTGAGACGCAGTCGAACGCTTTCGATAGGTCACAAAGCATCAACGCAGTGTGATTGCCCTGCCCAAGTTCCTCAACCACGCCAGACACGATGTCAAACACTGCATTCATTGTTGAGCGCGATTTTCTGAATCCATATTGAGAGTTGCTGAAAAAATTATTATTCTCAAAGTAGGCATAGAGCTGAATCTTAATTATAATTTCAACCACTTTACTGAATATAGAAATAATACTTATTGGTCTGTAATTATCGATGGCTTCAGCATCACCTTTTTTAAAAAGGGGCAGTACTTTTGAAAACTTGAAGATGTCTGGAAAGATACCAGTACATAAGATTAAATTGATCAGTATAGTAAAAGGTTGGATTATTATAGACGAGGTTTCCTTTAGTATTCGACTATTGAGTTCATGGGTATCCGAACATTTGGAGTCCTTCAGTGAATTAATCGCTTCTAAAACTTCTATCTCTAGAACGGGTCGGAAGAAAAATGAATTGCACGGAGCAGGAAATTTTTTAAAACTTAAAAGATCCTCATTTGCAGCATGTGGGAGAGAATTAATGATATTATCAGCTATGTTACTGAAAAAGTTGTTCATCTCATCAGATGATAATTCAATTGTTGGGTTTAAATCGAGTTTATTTCTCTCGGAATTTATTATTTTCCAGCAAGCTTTAGATTTATTATTGGACGAAGAAATGTAGTCATCATACGCCATTTTTTTTGCAGATATCAGTTTGTTACCATATTCTTTCTTGACCTGTTTGTACGCTATGAAACTATTTGGATCCTTGGTTTTGTCTGCTATTTGTTTGATGCTGTGCATATTATTTCTTAACACTCTCAGATCATCTGAGAACCATTGAACCAATGATTTGTTCGCTTTTTGTTTGCATTTTTTCATAGGAAAAAGTTTTAATGTGAGAGTGTTATAATTGTTAACTGAAAAATTTGCCAAGTAATTTGGATCAGTTTGGTCGCTAGAAAATATTTGCCAATTGATATCACATAATAATTTTTTAAGCTTAGTTATACCGTTAGCTGATAGGTGTATTTTATATTCATGACAATTTTCATGGAGTTTATTCTTAATATTGATTTTGGCAAATTGGCCTCTATGGTCAGATAAACAGGGTTCATTGACACCTGTAGTAAGCAATTCTTCAGAGCCGAAGTCAAGCAACGTCGGGCGCGGTTAGTACTTGGATGGGTGACCGCTTGGGAACACCGCGTGTCGTTGCCTTTTATTTAAATAATATTCCACTTGTGTCTGGCCGAATGACGAAATGTCCAAGCCAAAAAAAAAAAAAAAATTCTTCAGAGATGTTTGTAATTATATTGTCAATGCACTTAGAGGAAGTAGCCGTTACTCTGGTATCATCTCTAATCGTGACAGATAAACCAAACGAAGTTAACAGGCAAGTAAAGTTCGAGAGGACCTCAGATTCAACATTGAAGTTTATATTGAAGTCTCCTAGAATTATTATTTTATCATATTTATTTGTGAGCTAATGTAGAACAATTTCAAAATTCGTAAAAAATACATCAATATCGCCCAAACCGGATCTATAAACAAGTACGACAGCCATTTTCAACTGAGCTAGGTAGATTGCAGTAAATTCACAATCTTGTTCAATACTGAGTTCTTTCAAGTCGATACGAGAGTGTTTCAGGTTAGAGTCATTACTGTTATTTAGGTAAATGGCTAAGCCACCATGTATTTTGGTGTCCCTGCAAAAATTGCTAATCAGTTTATAACCCTGAATATTAATTTGTTTGAGACACTCTTCATTCTGCCAATGTTCAGAAAAACATAGAACGTCGTAGTAATTATCAATCAAAAAAGCATTGATTTTTTCAACTTTGTTAGCTATACCTTGTATATTAATGTGGTACATACTCACTAGCTCCTTCTCATTAACACTATCAATGGAAGTAAAACATTTTAAGGAAGTCTCTGAGTTGCTTCATCCATTATTTGTTGTCATTGAAAATTTTCCATGTATATTTTGGTTTGAAGCTAATGAGGGTTCGTTCAAGGTACATCCACTTTTTCTGTCAAACATCCAATATGATCTGGGACAATCGGGGGTATAAAAAATTTTCTTCTAAAGTTTCGAGCTGGTGGACGCCACTGAAGTCATCCATTTCTATCAGTGTTTGGTTTGGTTTTTCGGAATTCAGATTTTTTTAAAGATATTTTGGGGTCGGTTGAGCATCAGGTTTTACGTGAGCTTTCTTCTGGCTTGATTCCTCGTTGCATTCAGTGATTGTTCGGTAGGTTTTCGTTAGGTTATGTTTTTTTGCAAACTGCATAATCGATTTACTCGAAAAGAATTTTCCTCGATGATTTATTCTGTTGCCATTATTATAGTTGGATCTCCTCAGGTAGTTATTGCACTCGATATATATATATATATATATATATATATATATATATATATTTCCATGACTGCAGTTATGAATTTTTTCAGTGAATGACATATTACTTTTATAAATGCTTTGGTTGATATTCTCAATATCAAATCGGTAAGGTTCCGTGATTACAATAGTTTTTGTATGTTTTAATCCTGACGAGATTTCGGCAAACAATCTGGTATCCATCGTGTTTGGCCAAAAGATAACGATATCATTTTTAGTGAAATTTTCTGAATTATTAATTGCTGTTTTTAGCAGAATATTATTATTTGCATTAGGTTTGAGTAGCATCTCTATTATGTGGTCATCATCCTTGAACTTTGTGAGAAACTTCATCATATTTTTTCCGAAGTATCCAGCAATCATCAATATTCTTCTTTGTTTTGGGGCACAGTTTTGTTCCACTAGTATATTATTTTGTTTTGCTGCATCAGTGGGTATTTTTGTCATCGGTGGTTTTATAGGCAGCCTGCATCAAAACTTCCTTCTCTTCATGTAACATTTCCATGTGTTTGTCTTTCAATGCATATATTATCGGATGATAAATCACGGACGGTTTGCTCCAACAGGCTTACTTCATTCAGCTCACTGAATTCGCCATGCACTTCGCAACATAATATTTTGTTGTCTTGTAAAAATTTGACTTTATTTTTGAAATTTTTTTGGATACAGCTCCGGTGATAAACATCAGCACATTTGGCACACACATAGTGAATAAAAGTTTTTGATTTGCAGCACATAAAAGACATTTTGTCGAGATTTAACAACACAAACACCTGACCGCTCGGTCAGTTCTTAATATATATGTATGTATATATATATATATATATATATATATATATATAAATAAAATATATATATATATATATTCATCAGTTCATTGAAAAAATAACTAATAATTTAAGTTTCTCATGATCTCTCATCTTTATTTATCAATATTTTCAATGGATCTCTCAGCCAAAGTGATGGTAGCTTAGTCAACCACATCATATCGCTTATCCCAAATTGAATGTGACAAGCAATATCAGGTTTGTTCGAGGAGATAAACAAAAATAGTTTTTACAGAGGGGGCTAAAGACCACAATATTATTTTTTTCAATAGAATACCCCGTACATTATCACATATTCAGATTTTGCGTTGCATTTTGATATCATTCCAAACTTCTACTTCTACTATTGGATCTTGGATTCAAGGGACGAAAAATAAAAAATTGTCTTATTCAAAATAATTTCGATCCTTCCACAATGATGTTCATATACATGTTTGAAACAAACTGAATTCCCTAAATTTTTTGTGTGGACTCTTTTTTTGTAGGTCTGATGTGTAACGAGTTACATCGGTGGAAACGTGAACATTTTTCCAAAAACTCGTCCAACTGCTCGTTTTTTCTCATTTTAAGGAATCGATTGTAGCTATTAACTATATAATTATAATTTTGTAAATTCAAAGACAACTAATTTCCAAACCATGGAGTAGAGTGAACGGCGAGTTTTTTTTTAATGTGGTATCGCCAGTAGGCCTAATCCGCAGATGTTCCTTTGTTTTTTAATTGAGAACAGCTCTTATTCCGTAATTTATGTCCCCGAGATATTTCAATAATTTGTTTTCTTTTTGATGGTCCTGGTCGATTGATGTTGATGTCTTTATAATCGTCTCCATTGTCGGTGTTAACCTCTAACCCATTTTTCTCACTGAGAATATGGACTTCCATCCATGACATTGCCTCATCTTTATAGTCGCTCTCGATGATGGCCTCTGGTGCATTTTCGCATGATTCACCATTGCAGAATCCGCATACAACAGAGCAATCCAACCCACTTTTTCTGCAGCCACATGCTTTACCACATCCCTTTTAGCAATTGCATGAAATTACATTCAATAAGGTATTTGGGGCAGGTTTCTCTGACATTGTTACTGGAGTAAAACCATTAGTACTAATATTCCATCCCCACTATATATTTCTTGGATTCCACAGAAACAGAAACTACCCTCTCTTCAGACCTAGCGAGCTTGGGGACATATTTCCGTAAATGTAGACTGTGGCCAAACCCCAATAAAACGGAGACGGCGTGCTTCCATCTCTCTAACAAGGCAGCGAATAGACAGCTCCAGGTCTACTCCGAAGATACTCTACCGGGTCACAACACGCACCCGAAATATCTTGGTATCACCCTAGATAGGACATTGACCTATAAGAGGCACTTGGAGAACACGGCTGCGAAGCTGCGAACTCGGAACAACATCCTCCATGAGCTATGCGGTACCACATGGGGCTCTACCGCTGAAACATTAAGATCCTCAGCACTTGGGCTGGCTTACTCAACTGCAGAATACAGCGCACCGATCTGGTTCAACAGTGCGCATACCCAAGAGGTAGATATACAACTGAATGAGACCATGAGGATAATCAGCGGAACGCTAAAATCGACTTCTACCGAATGTCCACCAATACTGAGTCATATACCCCCCCCAGACCTCCGGCGCAAGGCAGCTCTTCTCCGAGAATATAAACGTATACAAGACAATCATCAGCTTCCCATACACCAGGATACGGGTAAATCATGCAGAAACAGACTACGATCCAGAAGACCAACCATAAGAGAACTACACACGTCACAGTTCGACCCCATAGACTCTTGGGAGCGAAAATAGACAGATAACAGCTCAGAAATTTCCCGTGCATAAGGATGAAACCTCCCGCCTTCGAACAACCCCGCAAAATATGGACATCACTGAACAGAATACGCACAAACCATGGTATATGCGCGGACTCATTATACAAATTGGTTAGGGCGCAATCTGCGAGGTGTGACTGCGGGGCGGAAAAGCAAACCGTCCACCATATGGTGGTGAAATGCCCAAACACAGCATATGAGAGAAACTTCGACGACTTCCTAATGGCAACTGACGCCTCAATTGAGGGTTGTAAACTAGAATAATTTGTAATATCTGTCTATACACTTTTACGTGCTTTGTACACTTTTATGTATTTTATGTACACTTTTATGTATTTTTATGACATGTGCAGCCATACGATAAATAAATAAAAATATATTTTTCTTGGATTGCACACCATTTTTGGAATTTGTGGAAGGTCCTAAATGCATGGTACTGTGCAGCGGAATTTGCTTTTCATTGTCGATTTTCCGAAACGTTGGTAGTGGATTTTTTTCAAGGTTTCCTCTTCCGTGTTGCCACCATACAAAGCAAGAGAAAGCGGGCTCCAGTATTTGCAATGTCTTCTGGTTTGGCATTCTGATCTCTGAAGATGCCAATGACAGCATTGCGTCCTTTGTTTTTTTGGGCAGAGGAAAAATACATTTCCTTGGTCGAAGATAAGTTTTTGGCTGATTCTTCCAGTTTCAAACTATTCGGGGAATACACTCTTTGAGCAGTTTTGCCTCTCCCTGGTTTGCGGAAGTAGATGTTGGTTTCGGATGATCCTAATGCTGTCAGCAGAACTAAAAGATCGACGTCTTCGCCAACGATGAGAACAGCGTCGAATGATGAGCAGAAGGAAATTGCTGTGTTGAAAATCAAGACATCAGCATTTTCTTCAGCCTGCTTGACAGTGGAAGCAGCCTGTTTTTCGTTCACGGGCTTAGGTTTTTTCATTGGCCAAAAATCGTTTTCGATAAACTTGAACCGTCATTGTATCATCCGGAAAAAACTTCCGCAGACCTTTGCTTCTTCGTTCGGCTTCCCTGGCTTCAAAAATTGCCTACTCTAATATGCATCTTTCTCACCTAAAAACTCATTAAAAGCCTTAGTATCAGTTGATGATTTGCATAATTTAAAATTGGTGATACATCGAGTACTCGTTGAGAAATACTCAACAGATAATTTTTCCTACAAGAAAAGCAAGTAAAGATTGGTAACCTGGTAATAACCCTCAATTTCAATAATTCGAACAAAATATGAGATTAGCATACGCTGAAATGAATTCATTTGAATTTATTGATCCCAAACAGGAAATAAGTTTGATATTCAAAGATATTCAACCACGTATATTTGGAATCTTTTCGGAACCCAAGTTCTTGTCGACTATGTACAATATCTACGGAACTCTTTGATTCTGGAGATTTTTCAATGTTACTTGGGTATCTGAAAATAAAGAAATAGCAATTTTCGTAACACAAAAACGAGAGGCACTCTTTATCTGCTCTATGAAATGGTTGTTACGAACCCATGGAACAAAACTCGAAAAATCCATACACTAATCTCAAAATACTTTGTTTGAATTCATGCCACAGTGTAACACATCAGACTTACAGAAAAAATTGTCAAACAAAAAATGTAGGGAATTTAGCTTTCTTTGTTATCAAACATGTTTGTCGTAGGATCAACCGTTCAGGAATTATTTCGAAAAATCCAACTTTTTGTACTTTCAATCGAAGATGGAGGATCGCTTCCCTCCCCATCGACTGGATTGAATCCCCACTGGTGCGGAATGTTCAATGGCCGCATCATAGGACCTTACTTATTCAATGAAAATCTCAATGTGTTGCGATATTTAAATATTCTTAAGAAATGATTCGATCCAATTGATGGAAATACTATAATAGCAGAACGACAAGGACTCCTCAAAAAAATGGTCACATCCTCCCCCTTCCCCCTTTCCCCTTCCCCCCATTTCAGCTGGTTGAATTTTAAAAAACACAGAAATATGTATTTTTTTATTTGTAACAAGCACCTCAAATACCAATTCTTATGACCCCAGCACTAAACTAACAGAACCCTCATACAAACATTCACTCCTTACTTCACCCCTTTGGGGGTTAATTTCTACACACACTAAGACATGTATTTCTCTATTTGTAATAAATACTTCAAATACCAATTTTAATGATCCAACGTAAAAACTAACGGAACCCTCATACAAACTTTCAGCATCCATTTCATCCCTTTGGAGGCTGAATTTCTAAAAACACTGAAAATGTATTCCTCAAATCGTTACAAAGACCCCAAATACCAATTTTCATGACCCCAACTCAAATACTAACGGAAGACCCATACAAACTTCCAATCCCTATTTAACCCCCCATTTCACCCATTTAGGGGTTGAATTTCCAAAAACATTGAAACACTGTTTCTTCATTCGTAACAAAGATCTCAAATACCAATTTTTATGACTCTTAAAAACTAACGGTACTCGTATTCAAACTTTCAACCCCCATTTCATTTACTTTGAGGTTAAATTTTCAAAAACTCAAAACTGCGACTATTTTTTTAAACATCAAGTATATTCTGACAAATTTTCATGTGATCTGTTGCATCTCTGGTGAATTCCCTTATAATTTCATTAAGATACAGAGAGGATTCGTGTACATGGTCTTACAATTTTTATAGAAAAAAGCAATAACGCAACAACCGAACTTCAGAAACTATACATGAAATTATATCAGAAGTCAACGTTTTCTTTCGAAAAAATAATACTTTGGTCGGTAGCACGTACACCAAACACATTTTAAAATTATACCAAAATTAAGCTCCTATGAAATCTTGAAACTTTTGTGGAGAACATTTTCGTCAGTTTCCTTCAGGAAGCCAGATAATCCTTGTCACATTATATATAGATATACAGTGCGGCTTTTTTTATAGCCCCCCCCCCTATCAACTTTTGAACGGTTTGACGTAGAACAATAAAAAATAAAGTATTATATGATATCACCGATACTACTTTTTGAAATAAAAGACATTGTGATTGCCCAATAGATGGTGCGGGGGGGGAGGGGGGGCACATCAACTTTTGAATAGCATGGGGGGTCATGTGGTACATCGTTGAAAAGATAGTTCAATTCTCTTTCTAACCATCTAATTGTTCTTATCATCTCATTGATTAATTTTTTCACAATGTGCATTTCAAATGTCAAGCATAAGTGCGGCTTTTTGTACAATGGAAAAAAAAGTATTGAGTGATATCACTGATGCTACTTGATTGCCTAATAGATGGCGTGAGGGGGCATCAACTTGAAAATGTGTTATTCGTTGTTTCAGTTCTTCCAGCGAGTCGGATTGTAGTTCATATACTTTTGATTTGATGTTACGCCACAGAAAGAACTCGTAAGGTGTGAGGTCTGGTGATCGTGCCGGCCATTCGATTGGTCCACGACGTCCAATCCATCTCATAAGGTATCTTACATCCAGATACTCTCGAACTTGATGTTGGGAGTGAGGAGGGTCTCCGTTTTGCTGGAAAGTAATGTGTTCCTGGGATTCGTTCTCATTTTCCTCTAGTATTTGAAGTATGAGTGGATCGATCGTTTCTTGTAGCATATCCAGGTATAAATTACCGTTCAAGTTTTTTTCCAGAAATGAAGGACCTACAATATGTCTTCCCAGAATTCCTGCTCACACATTCAGTTCCATATGGAAACTGTGTGTGACCTTCTCGAAAGACATGGGGGTTGGTGTCACTCCAGTACCGCACATTTTGTGTATCCACGTTTCCGTTAAATAAAAGTACTCATCTGAAACACAAATATTCTCAATGTAATTGCGGTTCCCAGCTATATTTTCTATCATCATTTCTTAGAATTCCATCCATCGGTCTGGGTCGTCTTCTGTGAGTTGGTGTAACATTACCAACTTGTATGCATGGAATTTGTGTTTTAATATTGATGTTTTCGCTTTTTTTTATCATTAGTTCATCTAGAAGTCTCACTGGACAACGACATACTTCATTATCGTTGGGTACAAGCCATTTATTATTAGCACACGGTTTTGCTCCTCCCTGTGTGGTTTTGGTAAAAATAGGATTATATTGTATTCTACCAGTTGGAGTAATATCATTTCCAGTTTCCTTTTGAAAATAATGAGTCAAGCATGACGCTCCTTCATTTTCTCTCCACGCAAGTTCTACAGAAGCAATTAGGAAATTTTTTATTTGTAATCTTCCCGGTGTATTTTCATCCCACGCTTCTATCATTGCTATGTACTCGGTATCTTCAAATGCTGATAAACTAACCTTTCTCTTGTCCGGTAACATTTGAAGTTCCCTTCTTTTTGAATTTCTTTCGTTTCGTGCGGCTAAAAATATGGGACTAGAGAATGGATCAATTACTCTATTAAACTCCTTCATATATTTTTCTTGTATTTGTTTTGCCGTTACGTTCTACGTCGTTTTAACCACATTTTCTTTATAATTTTCCCCATTATCTTTTCGCATATTGAATGCCCAATCTTTCAAAATGGATGCTATCATTTCAGTGGAAATTGATTCATTTAGTAGGTACATAGTTTCTTTCACTACAAAACGTAAGGAATTGTTTCCATACGTACTTTTTTTATTTCACTATATTATGAGGCTCAGTATTTTGTATACTTTCGTCTATTGCATTTAATTATAAATCTCCGAATCGACCCATTTTTGAACAATTAGTTTGTGTATTGTTGTATATTGATGTCGATGTGGTTACTACGGAAATGAAATTATTGTTAAATTTTCGATTGGTGGAGCTACTCTATGTATAATCAGGTATAATACAAGGTAACTTAACTAATTTGAACTTTCTGATTGGTTAAAGATTATAGGAAAAACATAATCATTGTTATATTAGAAATTCTTAAACATCGACAAAATAATCCAATTTCATAATAGGCATTTCTAGGTTGGTGTTTGATCATCAGTTAACTAAATTCCATTAATGATACCCTTTATAATTATGGTCATCAGAAATAAATGAGTTGGGTATTATTTGGGTATAATCTCTTGAAAAGGCTTTAAAAGGCTATTGTATAGCAAAACACATATCGTGGTTTTGTAAACCCAGTTTCGTGGAAATCATTTAGTGAATTGAGTGTCTTGTTTACTTCAATATGGATTTTCCTCAACTATCGGCCGCATCAATTTGAAAAATTGGATTACTGTATGGATTTAAAATTTCTACCTAATTAAGCTTCGAAACGAATTCGAAAATGAAAAATAATGTAAGTAATGAATCTTCCTCTACTGACCGTATTCATTGTTACTCATCGCAATTGTGATTCCGTAGAACAACCATGGTTGAAACTATAATTGAATTACCTTTTGAACGGTATGCAACTCGACCTCTATGCCTTCCGAAATTTTCAAGTTGTTATGCCCCCAGTGCCCTCTGTCGAGTAATTGTAATGTTTCTTCTCTCAAAAAGTAGGATCGGTAATACCATTCAAAATATTTGTTGTTCCATTGTTTCATATGAAACCGTTCAAAAGTTATCGAGATAAGGGTACCATTCAGATCAGCACTTATTCTTGACATTTCAAATACACATTTTGAAACAACAATCCAACGAAATGATCAAAACAATTAGATGTTTGGAGAGAGAATTGAATTATCTTCTCAACGATGTGCCACATGACCTTCCATGCTATTTAAAATTTTGTTAAAGTTAATGTGCCCCCCTCGCGCCTTCTATCGAGCAATAACAATGTCTTTTATTTCGGAAAGTAGTATCGGTGATATCATACAATACTTTTTTTTTTCATTGTTCTCCGTCGAACCGTTCAAAAGATAAGAGGAAGGGAGAACTATAAAAAGCCGCACTGTTATTCAGGATAAAAAGTTCTGCATGGCCTAAAACCCAGAATGAAATAATCAGATATAGATTTTTTACATTTGTATACGAGGTTTGTTGAAAAATTTATATTTTGCTCAAGAGTAAAGTACCTTTATTTTGTAAAATCTTTACTGGGAAACGTTGATCCTAATTGAAAACTACGGTCAGATATCCAATATATTATCTATTTACCATGAAAAAACGATCTTTGATAATTTTTTTGTAAAAACAAATTAAATTTTGCAAATTAAAACATTTATTGTATTAATAAACATGATGATATTTCGGTTTATTGTTAAGTTATTCAACAATATGCTATTGCATTAGAATAATCATTGCATGCATATCATAATGATTCATTTTACAAATGAAAAGTTAAACAGAATATAAGAAGTTCACTAAAAAGTAACATTTATAACATTTATAAATTCTAGCTAGAGTTTTAACGTTTGCTATCAAAAATTCATTTGTTTTTTCAGTGCATCCTAGATTAAATGTCAACGTGTAGACAAATTGATTCAACACAGAATTTGTCAGTGCGTCCTAGATTAAATGTTGATCTGTAGACACAAATTATTAATGCTAATACAGAGAAGAGTTAATGAAAATAACGAAATCTGCTTTTTCATGGTAGATAATATTGGATATATGGTCGTTGTTTTCAATCAGGATCAAGGTTTTTCCATAAAGATTGTCGATATTGTAAAAAATAAAGGTAATTTACTTTTGAGCAAAATTTTCATTTTTCGACAAACCTCGTACACAAATGCAAAAAATTGATATCTGATGTTTCCATTTTGGATTAAAGGCCATGCAGAACTCTTTATCAGCAATAACTTTTTTTCATAAAACAAATAATAAAAAAGTTTTCCGTATGGTGCCGACTTAATTGGTCACACTGTATATATATATATATATATATATATATATATATATATAAATGTGATTTTAAATTATTGGTTCCGTATATACTGTAGAAAATCATTATGCGCAAATCAAAATTGAAGATTTCAAAGTTGCTTTTTATTTGCTCTTTCTAACACAACATTTTGAGAACCTATTAAAGAATTTGAGATAGTTGATGGGTTCCAAATACCGATAGTAAATTCTTCACATGTTAGTTTTCAGGATATAATTCATCAATATTGATTTCACTGGTGCATATAATAGTAGGGATCATTAAAGATATTTCGAGAATCCTTCGAGTTATTCCAGAAAATAAACATTTTATTCGTAGATGTGGTCTATTCGCTGTGTGCAATAGGCTGGAGGAGATAGATGAAACTATGACAGCGCCCATGGTGGCAGAAGTAGGTAATGATCCTGGTAATCATAAGCACAAGCTGAAAACTTTCAGTTTCTGAGGTCTCCCCGTTTATTCACAAATCACTTAAAAATATTGTACCACACTTCAGATGAATTAACATTATTACTATCGTAGGGGCAACGGTCACGGTTGGGTAGTATAACAACATACATATAATAACAATGAGCCCTCGCTATTGCTGTGTAGTCGATTGCAAAAATAGTACGTGTAAATTTTATACATTTCCAACTGCATCACATAGACTACAGCAAAGAGATAAGTGTTCTGTTATTCCGCGATATTTCAATCTCTAATTTTGGGACCTGAGGTTTTCATTCGATACATATTTGACATGTTTTCCGTTTTCTATTTGCTCGTCTAGAAGTTTATAGGAAAAGTATTAACCAAGTTCCGTGGGACGGTGTTGCGCCGGTGATGAAAAGCAAATAGCGACATGAACTGCGAGTTCGGGAACGCCTGGACGGTGTTGTAAACTGATCAATCAGCCTTATGAACAGAAGACAAAGATACTTTTGATGTCTTTCCGAGTTGTCTATCATACACGGCATTCTATCAGAACAAAGTACCTCGCAGAGGATTATTTGTTTTGATTTTCACGAACTGGTATCGGTTATAAAAGCAATTGGCCTTACATGTGAACTAATGTTAAATGTAATGCAGTTCAAGTACTGAGAGTAAACATCGTTTCTTGTACTGGGTTTATTATTTAGGGACCGTTCAACGTTCTTACATCCTTGCAATGGTAGAAGTGGGATCCCATATTAAGTTAAAATTGTGAACCTCATTCCTTTTCTGATTATTATATTATTTGAGAATTTCATTAAATAGTTTTACGTTGAATCTGATGTTATTGTGTTTCCCGTCAGATTAAAGGTATGCACCTGCGACCTTGATAAACTAACCTGCAAGCACATTACTTGCCGTACCTGAAAGTGAACAGAAGTAGCATTACTATATATATATATATATATATATATATATATATTATTCATAACTTGACATGGATAACCTCCAAATGCGGTGAACTATGGTATCAATACAAATATTTTTTTTACATCGTGGTAGATTATTTAGAAATCGTTACAAAAATTAAATTTTCACCTAGTCAGTATTGGAAATGAAACAGGAAAACTTCAGGAATCGAGTCACTAGAGGACATTACCAGTCTTGCTCACAGCGAATAGATACCTATTAGAATGTCTTCCTTTTGTATTGACAATTTGATCTTAAGTTGTCCGATGTCTCTTCGTATTGATGATGGATATAATTGTGAGTTAAGTATCCGATTGTTATTCAACGGACGGAGGATTACAGTATTGAATATAGCAACAGAATGATATAACATTATCGAAGGAATATTAATGAGACAAAGATTCACCTATACATAAATAATTACATGTCCTGACTGACTGACATTCGATCAACGCCCAGAAATTTTAACAGTGATTCCTATGATGACATAGATAACCACTAAGAAACTGTTTTTTGATATTCCATCCCTGGAGGGGTGGAAAGAGGGGTGAGTAGGGAGGTGAGAAGGAGGGTGAATGTGAAAGTAGCATTAGTTTTTGAGTTGGGGTCATAGAAATTGGTATTTGTTGTCTTTGTAACAAATAAAAAACAAATGTTTCAGTATTTTTGAAAATTGAACCCATAAATGGGTGAAATGGGGGGTGAATGTTTGTATGAGAGTTCCGTTAGTTTTGAAGTTAGAGCTATAAAAATTGGTATTTGAGATCCTTGTTACAAATGAAGAAATACGTGTTTCAGTGTGCAATTTATTTCAATTTATTTCCAATAGGGGTACCCAGTTACAGGAAATGCTATCATAGATTACGAAATATATATATATATATATATATATATATATATATATATATAACACGTATAATTGTCAACAAAATATTGCGTATTGCTTCTTATACAGTATAAGTAACGATGTTCACTCTCAGTGCTTGAACTGCATTACATTTAACATTAGTTCACATGTAAGGCCAATTGCTCTTATAACCGAAACCAGTTCATCAATCAAAACAAATAATCCTCTGCGAGGTACTTTGTTCTAATAGAATGCCGTGTATGATAGACAATTCGGAAAGACATCAAAAGTATCTCTGTCTTCTGTTCATAAGGCTGATTGATCAGTTTACAACACCGTCCAGGCGTTCCCGAACTCGCAGTTCAAGTCGCTATTTGCTTTTCATCACCGGCGCAACACCGTCCCACGGAACTTGGTTAATACTTTTCCTATCAACTTCTAGACGAGCAAATAGAAAACGGAAAACATGTCAAATATGTATCAAATGAAAATCTCAGGTCCCAAAATTAGAGATTGAAATATCGTGGAATAACAGAACACTTATCTCTCTGCTGTAGTATATGTGATGCAGTTGGAAATGTATAAAATTTACACGTACTGATTTGTTGAAAATATAAACAGGATGTTCATAAAATCAGATGTGGAATCATCTACGACTGAAAGATAAACTTTAGTCACTATCTATCAGATGTAGTTCAATGTCCAGCGTGGCTTCAGCCAGGGAAGTAGTTGTTTTCTGTTAGACATTCACAAAAAATAACTTCATTTTAATCGTGGATTTTTCAATTCACCGAAAAATCTTTCTATCAATATTCAATTGAGAATGTTTCCCTTTCTTACACGTACTATTTTTGCAATCGACTACACAGCAATAGCGAGGGCTCATTGTTATTATATGTATGTTGTGATACTGCCCAACCGTGACCGTTGCCACTACGATAATAATAATGTTAATTCATCTGAAGTATGGTACAATATTTTTAAGTGATTTGTGAATAAATGGGGAGACCTCAGAAACTGAAAGTTTTCAGCTTGTGCTTATGATTACCAGGATCATTACCTACTTCTGCCACCATGGGTGCTGTCATAGTTTCATCTATCCCCTCCAGCCTAATGCACACAGCGGATAGACCATATCTCCGAATAAAATGTTTATTTTCTGGAATAACTCGAAGGATTCACGAGATATCTTTAATGATCCCTACTATTATATGCACCAGTGAAATCAATATTGATGAATTATATCCTGAAAACTAACATGTGAAAAATTTACTATCGGTATTTGCAACCCATCAACTATCTCAAATTCTTTAATAGGTCCTCAAAATGTTGTGTTAGAAAGAGCAAATGAAAAACAACTTTGAAATCTTCAATTTTGATTTGCGCATAATGATTTTCTACAGTACAGTGTGTCCAATTAAGTCGGCACCATATGGAAAACTTTTTTATTATTTGTTCCAAGAAAAAAAGTTATTGCTGATAAAGAGTTCTGCACGGCCTTTAATCCAAAACGAAAACATCAAATATCATTTTTTTGCATTTGTGTACGAGGTTTGTCGAAAAATGAAAATTTTGCTCAAAAGTAAATTACTTTTATTTTTTACAATATCGACAATATTTATGGAAAAAACTTGATCCTGATTGAGAACTACGACCAGATATCCAATATTATCTATCTACCATGAAAAAGCAGATTTTGTTATTTTTATTAACTCTTCTCTGTATTAGCATTGATAATTTGTGTCTACAGATCAACATTTAATCTAGGATGCACTGACAAATTCTGTGTTGTATCAATTTGTCTACACGTTGACATTCAATCTAGGATGCACTGAAAAAACAAATGAATATTTGATAGCAAACGTTAAAATTAGAATTTATCAATGTTATAAATGTTACTTTTTAGTTAACTTGTTATATTCTGTTTAACTTTTCATTTGTAAAACAAATTATTATGAACTGCATGCATTGATTATTCTGATGCAATAGCAAATTGTTAAATAACTTAACAATAAACCGAAAGATCATCATGGTTATCAATACAATAAATGTTTTAATTTGCAAAATTAAATTTATTTTTACCAAAAAATTATCAAAGATCATGTTTTCATGGTAAATAGATAATATTGGATATCTGACCGTAGTTTTCAATTGGGATCAACGTTTCCCAGTAAAGTAGTTCTGTTTACTTTTAGGTTTATTGTTCACTGTTTACTTTCAGGTACGGCAAGTAATGTGCTTGCAGGTTAGTTTATTAAGGTCGCAGGTTCATACCTTTAACCTGACGTGAAACACAATAACATCAGATTCATCGTTAAACTATTTAATGAAATTCTCAAATAATATAATAATCAGAAAACGAATAAGGTTCACAATTTTACCTGAATATGGGATCCCACTTCTACCATTGCAAGGATGTAAGAACGTTGAACGGTCCCTAAATAATACAAACACGTCCAATACTCTCTAACACGTATAATTGTCAACAAAATATTGCGTATTGCTTCTTATACAGTATAAGTAACGATGTTTACTCTCAGTGCTTGAACTGCATTACATTTAACATTAGTTCACATGTAAGGCCAATTGCTTTTATAACCGAAACCAGTTTATCAATCAAAACAAATAATCCTCTGTGAGGTACTTTGTTCTAATAGAATGCCGTGTATGATAGACAACTCGGAAAGACATCAAAAGTATCTCTGTCTTCTGTTCATAAGGCTGATTGATCAGTTTACAACACCGTCCAGGCGTTCCCGAACTCGCAGTTCAAGTTGCTATTTGCTTTTCATCACCGGCGCAACACCGTCCCACGGAACTTGGTGATTACTTTTCCTATCAACTTCTAGACGAGCAAATAGAAAACGGAAAACATGTCAAATATGTATCGAATGAAAATCTCAGGTCCCAAAATTAGAGATTGAAATATCGTGGAATAACAGAACACTTATCTCTCTGCTGTAGTATATGTGATGCAGTTGGAAATGTATAAAATTTATACGTACTGATTTGTTGAAAATATAAACAGGACTGAAAGATAAACTTTAGTCACTATCTATCAGATGTAGTTCAATGTCCAGCGTGGCTTCAGCCAGGGAAGTAGTTGTTTTCTGTTAGACATTCACAAAAAATAACTTCATTTTAATCGTGGATTTTTCAATTCACCGAAAAATCTTTCTATCAATATTCAATTGAGAATGTTTCCCTTTTTTACACGTACTATTTTTGCAATCGACCACACAGCAATAGCGAGGGCTCATTGTTATTATATGTATGTTGTAATACTGCCCAACCGTGACCGTTGCCACTACGATAATAATAATGTTAATTCATCTGAAGTATGGTACAATATTTTTAAGTGATTTGTGAATAAATGGGGAGACCTCAGAAACTGAAAGTTTTCAGCTTGTGCTTATGATTACCAGGATCATTACCTACTTCTGCCACCATGGGCGCTGTCATAGTTTCATCTATCCCCTCCAGCCTAATGCACACAGCGAATAGACCATATCTCCGAATAAAATGTTTATTTTCTGGAATAACTCGAAGGATTCACGAGATATCTTTAATGATCCCTACTATTATATGCACCAGTGAAATCAATATTGATGAATTATATCCTGAAAACTAACATGTGAAAAATTTACTATCGGTATTTGGAACCCATCAACTATCTCAAATTCTTTAATAGGTCCTCAAAATGTTGTGTTAGAAAGAGCAAATAAAAAGCAACTTTGAAATCTTCAATTTTGATTTGCGCATAATGATTTTCTACACTACAGTGTGTCCAATTAAGTCGGCACCATATGGAAAACTTTTTTATTATTTGTTCCATGAAAAAAAGTTATTGCTGATGAAGAGTTCTGCATGGCCTTTAATCCAAAACGAAAACATCAAATATCATTTTTTTGCATTTGTGTACGAGGTTTGTCGAAAAATGAAAATTTTTCTCAAAAGTAAATTACCTTTATTTTTTACAATATCGACAATATTTATGGAAAAAACTTGATCCTGATTGAGAACTACGACCAGATATCCAATATTATCTATCTACCATGAAAAAGCAGATTTTGTTATTTTTATTAACTCTTCTCTGTATTAGCATTGATAATTTGTGTCTACAGATCAACATTTAATCTAGGATGCACTGACAAATTCTGTGTTGTATCAATTTGTCTACACGTTGACATTCAATCTAGGATGCACAGAAAAAACAAATGAATATTTGATAGCAAACGTTAAAATTAGAATTTATTAATGTTATAAATGTTACTTTTTAGTTAACTTGTTATATTCTGTTTAACTTTTCATTTGTAAAATAAATTATTATGATATGCATGCATTATTAAAAAAATTTTAAAAATTAAAATAAACCGAAAGATCATCATGGTTATCAATACAATAAATGTTTTAATTTGCAAAATTAAATTTATTTTTACCAAAAAATTATCAAAGATCATGTTTTCATGGTGAATAGATAATATTGGATATCTGACCGTAGTTTTCAGTTGGGATCAACATTTCCCAGTAAAAATTGTCATATTGTCAAAAATAAAGGTACTTTACTCCTGAGCAAAATATAAATTTTTCAACAAACCTCGTATACAAATGTAAAAAATGTATATCTGATTATTTCATTCTGGGTTTTAGGCCATGCAGAACTTTTTATCCTGAATAACAGTGCGGCTTTTTATAGTCCTCCCCCCCTCTTAACTTTTGACGGTTTAACGGTTCGACGAAGAACAATGAAAAAAAAAGTATTGTATGATATCACCGATACTACTTTTTGAAATGAAAGACATTCTGATTCCTTAATAGAAGGCGCGGGGGAGGGGCACATTAACTTAAAAATTTTAAATAGCATGGAAAGTCATGTGGCACATCGCTTCCTGTTATCCCATTATCTAGTTTTCTCGTTTGAGTGGCATAATTGATCTGACAGCGAAAGTAATGCTTCGCGACGACAATTACAAATCCACTAACCCCTTTTCACTCCTTTTGGGATGAAATGTTCAAATGAGGTTAAACACTACTCATTTATTTGTAACAGAGCCATAACACTAATTTTGACAAACCGAACTCAATAACTATATATAAATATATATATATATATATATATATATATATATATATATATATATATATATATATATATTATATATATATATATATATATATATATATATATATTGTTACAAGTTCAACGGATAATTGGTTAAGTATGTTAAAGCAAATATTTATACAATGAAAGAGGAAATTGAATTGAATAATGTATATAACACTAAAAATATATAAAGTACCAGTATTAACAAAAAAATTTTTATTAATTGGGGAAATATATTGAAGTTAATGCTTAATCAGATTAATCATGCCACTCAAACGAGAAAACTAGATAATGGGATAACGGGAAGCGTGCAAATCCACAGGCATAAGCTAGATATGGAACAACACTAGCTGGTACCCGCGCAGAATTTGTATTTATTTTTTTGTTAATATATATATATATATATATATATATATATTTATATTTATATATGTATATATACTCTTTGAGGTTTATTCAAGCCTTCGGAAAAGTATTTTTTGTATGCATACAACTTTGACAATCAATATTATATAAAAGACTATTTTGAAGTCACTAATAAATTTAATAATTCAAATAGTTCAACACTTCCAGACAATTATGTTCTGGCAACTTTAGATGTCGTATCGTTTTTCGGCAATGTCCATTTGGATGCTTGTTTCAGAGCAATACACAAAAATTGGGATCATATTTGTAATTATTGTTGCATTAACGAAGAGACATTTCTGGAATTGTTGACTTTCCTTTTTGATAATACATATTTTTCTTTCAGTAATACAATTCATAAACAAACCTTTGGAACCCAATGGAGGCCACCATTTCTTCCATTTTAGCAGCGTACGTCATGGATAATTTGTTAGACAATGTTATTCCAGTTTTTTCTTTCAATCCGAAAAAAAATATTTTTGATGATATTATATTAGCATTACCGAATGATGGTATGGATGATATTCTCAATACCTTCAATAGCTACGATCCTCATATCCAGTTCACAATTGAAACTGAAATCAGCGAAAATTCCGTACCATTTCTTGATACCAAGCTTATACGGACAACAGAAAACAAGCTACTAGTAGATTGGTATAGAAAATCATGCAGCTCAGGTAGATACCTGAATTACCACTCATATCACAAGCAGTCTATGAAAGTGAACTTGGTAAAACAAATGAAATTCAGAGTACTGAAAATCTCAGATACTAAATTCCATAAACAGAATTTAAATATAAGGGAGATCACTCCTAAATTCTCCAGATTATTTCACAACCTTGAAAAATTCAAAATATCATGTAAAACAGTTCTTACAATTAGATCAATGTATTCTAAAGTATAAGATAATTTCTCATGAAAGTGACTGCAGATTGCATCCTGAAAAATGTGCTCTGGCAGATCATGTGAGTAAAATTTACCACCAGATGAATTACGCTTCAGTGAAAGTGCTAGCGACAGAGTCACGTCCATCAAAGAGAACATTCGTAGACATGGCTTTCATTTCCCAAGAAAACAACTGTATCAATAAAAAAACAGATAAGTATTAATCATTTGAGTGGGATCTACTCCTGTTTATTGTCTTTAGATATCAATCAAAATTGACAAAACAATGCAATATTAAATAATAGTTCTTTTGACACCACTGTAATAATTTCCAAGTGACACCCGTCAGGTGTCGTTGGCTTGAATATAATTGCGGGAATTATTCCTAACCTATTCAGTTCCACTTGTCACATCGATTCGAGTTTCTGGTGTCGTGGTAGATGGACGTCTACCACGCGGGCAGAAAGTCAGGTTAATGTTAGTTTTTGTACAGCCGTTCCACGTGCATCGCAAAGTTATTTTTGTTGTGAAAGTTTAGGGCATTCGTGGTATCATTTCGAGTGAGACAATTACTCCAGTCATTTAAGCTTAAATTAGGTAAGAATCTCGGAATTCGAGATACCCAGCTGTAAGTCTGTAAATAGTTGTATATTGACACCCTAAAAGTTGTCTCAAAACCTACATATGGTAGGGTGTAAGCAACTATTAAATTTCAAGGTCAAAGTTCACAAAAATCGGTTTTTTGCGCATTTTTGGAAATATCTCATTTCCTATGGGTTTTTTGCTATTTGTATTCATTATAAATATTGTAGAATACAAAATTTTCTACAAATTTTGTTTGAAAAAATTTTTTATACGGTGAACCGTTTTCGAGATAGAGGGCGGAGAGCGCGCGGTCCCCGCATCACTTCAGGTCAACCGGTGCTCCGGTCGAAAACGCGCCATATATAGTTGATGAACTATCAATAAATCAATGATTATGAATATTTGTCAATTTTTATTAACTATTATATTATATTTTATCATTTTTTTCCTAACTTATCCACTTTTTATTCAGTATTAATTTATTTAACAACACTTACCTGCCCATGTAATTGCAGAATTGTTAATGAAAATATAAGAATTATATTTGAATTTTAACCTAATTAATATTAATAACTTTTTACATGATGAAAAAAAAAACAAATAAATTATGAATTAATCTTTTTATTGAAAAATATCATTGAATAATTTTTTTTTTATTGAAAGTAAAAAAATGGAATAAAGGGTACAAAAACTACAATTTATAATTTTAATCATCTTCTTCCTCTTCATCGTCGTCTTCTGGCTGCTGGTAAATTTCAAACCGGTCTTCATTATCGTCTTCAACGACATTTGTCTCAAGTTCTTCCATGATTTCGGGATCAAAGGTTCCATCTTCGTTAATGTCGCTCTGATATGGTAGAGCATTGAGACAAGCTTGCCCATTACATTGGCCACAAGCTAAAGAGCATTGCAAGCCCGCTTTCCTGCATCCGCATCGCGAACCACAACCACTTTTGCAGTTGCAGAAAATTGTATTTAGCAAATCTTCTGGAGCAGGTGGTAAAATTGTCATGATAGGCTCCAGAAAATCATTTCGCATTGCCCAACCCCATACCTGGGGTTCCAAATCATGTCCTAACCAAGTTTGAACTTGATAATATACACGGTTGAAATGTTGATGAGCAGCTGTACTTGTTGGTGGAATATTTGAAAGCTGCACAGGTTTATTAAGTTTTGTAGACTTGACGTAATGCGTATAACGAAGATGATCGAGACTTTTCACAGATTTTGGAGCATTATAGACTGCCAATAAGGTTTGAGTTCCACCCTCTAATAATCTCTGGGCCGAACAATTTTCTTCCTCAAATGCTGCAGCTAGTTCATCCAAATTTGTCAGTTTCTCAAAAACTTTTAAAAATGATTTTTTTCCCTTTTTAAAAAGCGCAGAAGTTGTGTCACAGCCACTTAATGCGTGCAGAAATAAAATATGTTTTTTGGAATGAGGATAATTATCAAAACTTTTAGTCGAGTATATCTCCGTTTTTACATTTCCTTTCCCAACTTTTTTAAAGAAAATTTCTTGTTCGTAAGACAGTGTACGCCCAATTGAAATGACAAGTAAATCAATATCTTGTCCTATTATAACTGCAGTTTTTTTAGAGTTTGATTCTTCAATTGCAGTTTCAACAATAAGAACATCCGCATCATCTCTGGCTTGTTTAGTAGTAATATTTGCAGCTTGTAATTTTTCAATTAACATATTGATGAACTTATCTTTGTTATTTCGATTTGATAAGAATTTTTCTTGAGTAACTGGTACAACCATTGTTTCATCGAAACAGACTTCGTACGTTTTTGAAAGTGCAGCAGTTCTTCTCTGCTGCTCCATAGCTTTTACGTTCTTACTGTAGTCTGAATATCCGTCAAATACAACAATTATTTTGGAACTGTAGATAATTCATGTATTTATCAAAAATAATAGAAAAAGTATCTTCACTGCTCCATACAACATGATGAAGAAGAAATCCGCCATCAATAATGAACGTCACATTATTTTCATTGAGAACAAAATCAATTGGGCTCATGTTGTCATACAATGAAGATTTTGTTGTTTTTCTCATGCCATCATTATCAAATAGAGCTGTTGGATACGGACTCAATTCATATTGAAGATATTCTTCAAGATTACTTTCAAATTGTTTGCTGACAGTGTAAATGGGAATATAATTATATTATGATTGTTATTTTTAATATCTAAGTTTTATTAGTTATTTAATTTAAAAATGATGAAATATAATATAATATATAATAAAAATTGACAAATATTTATAATCATTGATTTATTGACAGTTCATCAACTATATATGGCGCGTTTTCGACCGGAGGCACCGGTTGACCTGAAGTGATGCGGTGACCGCGCGCTCTCCGCACTCTATCTCGAAAACGGTTTACCGTATAAAAAATTTCTTGAAGCAAAATTTGTAGAGAATTTTGTATTCTACAATATTGATAATGAATACAAATAGCAAAAAACCCATAGGAAATGAGATATTTCAAAAAAAAGCGCAAAAAACCGATTTTTGTGACCTTTGACCTTGAAATTTAATAGTTGCTTACACCCTACCATATGTAGGTTTTGAGACAACTTTTAGGGTGTCAATATACAAGTATTTACAGACTTACAGCTGGGTATCTCGAATTCCGAGGTGAACTTACTATAATGACTGGACTAAATCCCGTTTGCCCACGGAAGGGGGGTCGAATTTGTGGCTATAGCCCCCGTTTACTGGTATATTATCCGGTATTGGATAAACCATAAAAAACAAGCAAGCAAGCACTTGTCACATCACATAGACTACACATTTATATTTATATAATTTTAAAGAATGTTAATGGGTTTGTATTAACTTTGAACTTCTTTTTATTCCTTGACTACGTTTTTTTCTTCTGTATCACTATGTTTGATGAATATATTTAACATCATTGAAACCAACTATTGGTTTTTTCACATTCGGTATCAGCCGTTTTGATCCCCGGACAAAATATCCCAGACAATATATCCCCGACAAAATATCTCTATGACAAATTATTTCTGGACAAAATATCTTCGGACAAAATATCCCCATGATAAAAAATCCCCGTATAATTTGGCGTCAAAAATTGGTTCTCTACTGACATCTCTTGGGGAATGTTAACTTAAGTTCCGTTTCTCTCAGTTAGTCTTAGGTTATTTATATATTGTATGAGCAATTAATTTGATTATCTGTGTTTTGTTCCAATGTTTATTTTATTCATTCGTTGAAAAAATTATTAAATTAATTGGCATTTCTTTGATTAATTTGAAAATATGAAGAAAAATTTCACACTTGTTTATTTGTAATTATAATTTTGTTATTTTATGTTACTCTTTTCTAATGACTTAAATAAAAATGTGTTTCTATGAATTTACAACTGAAAATAACTATTTGTCGTGTGTGTGTATGTTTGTCCAGAAATATTTTGTTTCGGGGGTGATATGTCTGGGGATGTTTTGTCTTGGGGATATTTTGTCTGGAGGTATTTTGTCCAGGGATATTTTGTCAGGGATATTTTGTCGGGAATGAAAACGCATGGAACCGTCCTCACGTGTGTGCCTGCTCAAAATTAGTTACATCAGTTTAGGAGCTAAGTTATCAATACTAAAAAGGATTATTTTATTTTTTGTTTGTTTCAATACTAAGGAACTTCTAGGCCAGAATTTTCCTACTCACTATCTACTACCTGTTTTTTTTGTTCGCGTGTGAATAAAAATCTAATGAATTTATAAATTTCCTGATGAAACACTGTATAATCATTCACAGTTGTTTTTTAAAGAATATTAAATAACTTCTGCTCAAATACATTTGATTTATCAACCTACAATTCTGTCTGCTTTCATTTCCACAATTATTTTTGAGTAACATACAAAAATTCATGTTATTTTCTTCTGTTGCTATCGAATCATTGAATCATTTGTATAGGGCAATGGTGCCTACTAGATCATAATCATCTTCCAGCTCTAACTGAAATGACTTCTCATATCAACATGTTGATATGCCTCCATTATGTGGAACAAAAATTCCAAAGAATAAGAAATTAAAACCAATTTTAATGAAAATTGACCTCTACATGTCACTCAGAATTATATAACATGAAATAAATGAAACTGAAGAAGTCCCAGGCCCGGGACGAAACGTCTTTACCAATATAAATGTATCAATAATTGTCGAATCCAATAACCCAAAACACTCTACGAAAAAAATTTATAAAAATATATATATAAAAAGAGAGTTTTGTTTTGTTTTAACTTCAAGGGAGCCCACCATCCGCCTACAGCTGTTTCATGGTTTCCCAATCATCAGGGCGGCTTGTGGTCTTACTCAAACCTGAAACAAACCTCTCAGAGTGCTTATACCTACCGGCAATGACAAAAATGTGAAATGCACAAAATTACAGAGTGAAACTCAACAAAGTGCTGTGGAGTTCGAAGGCCACAACACCAAAAGTTAAACTGCTAGTGCGTTCAGAGTAACGCAAACAATAACTTCAAGGGAGCCCACCATCCGCCTACAGCTGTTTCATGGTTTCCAATCACTCCGCAAATTATATATGTCGCATCTATAATTTTGGGCATTTCAATATATATATATATATATATATATATATATATATAGAGAGATGTACACGGTCATATATATAGAGATGTACACGGTCATTGTGAATCCTGTGTAGCATATGAACGAGACGCAGTTTAGCCCGGAGTAACCTTGTTAGTCCCGATATCGGGCTCTACAAAGTATCACCCTGTATCTCTTCACTGGGTGATCAGAATTGAATGAAGGTCATTTCCCCACGTTTTAGATCGGGACACACAATATACCATTTCCATAACCAACATACGCGATATACTTCTTTGGTTCGAACTGTAGGGGGCGCTTTCCGTATATGGAGATTTACGCTGCAGAATTATATACTTCTTTGTAGAGCCCACGAACTTTTGTATCATTGTGTAGCCCTAAATTCGGCAACATCGCAATCGCTGCCTTCATGAATGTAATATATATGAATTGCTGGATCCGTGATCTGTCCTAGCGCAAGGAGTAGTTCATAATTCAATATAAAAAATATTTATCGTTCGTTTTTCAGATTAGGGAATTTGAGTTTGAAATAGTTACAATATTTGAAGATATATTTACCAATTCTTTTTCTAAGGGGAATTTTGTGCGATCAGTCCATCTAAATGAAGGATGGTTGGAAAAAAGTACAATATAACCAATATTGGCTTGAAAGCCTTATTCTTCAGTTTTCATCGTAGATTTAATTTTTGTGCATCAAACGATAAAAATACATTTACACTGATGTAGACCATATAGGGGAGACGGTCTACCAAGAATATTAGGCAAATATAATTTCCAACTGAGGAGCAATATAATGATTTCAACCATCGTGAAGATTGGATATGGAATTCTCAACAATTTTTTGAGGCAAAGGCACTTTTTTATTGACTTTCTTGAAATGCAATTTTGCGGTCTTTTGAAGTTAAAATTTATAGAACTTTTCATGTTTTTTTGTTCAAATTCACTTAAATTAATTGATAAAAAAGGGGGAAGGAAAGAACAGTTCACCTATACAAAATAGGTTGAACCACCTGAAAGCATCACATTAAATTCAAGCCCAGATGAGTCTGTTGAGGAAAGATATTTTGCATTGTACACAGCGAATACTCTCATCAGTTCTCAATTGCGGAAAAATACATACACATGAAGTTCCGGTTCATTAATTTATTATTTCAATCTCAGAAAGCTGCAACATCGACAATATTGAAGTAATAACTCGACAATATGCATATTTTTGTTGGTAATTCAAAGATCTGGTTGAATCTTCAGTGGTTCAGAATTATTTGTTCTCTACAAAATCTGGTTCTGTAATGCTTGATTAAGATTGTCTCCTGTTTTATTTGGATAATAAAAAATATTAATACCGGGAGGGTGCTTAGAGATCGATTGTGAATAAATGACAAAGAATTAAAATACAAGTAGTATATATTTCGTCCAATTGAATTAAAATATGCAGAAATATATGATGGAAAAAAATATCTCGGAAAAGCTAGTTTCAGGAACAACTAGAGATAACAAAATTGAGCTTCTCAGGAAAGTAGGCAATTGTCATTTTTTATGCATGTTTTTCAACCATAGATATCTTTAGATATGGGAAACGAATCAGAACCCAAACAGAAACTGAATTATTCGCTGATGAGTACTCAATGTTTTTTTGGGGTATTCCAATCACATGAAACCATTAATTCACTTGGCATAAAAACAAAAAAATCTATATTTTCACAATTATTATTTCCATGGAAAACTGTCTAGATCTATCAACGGCAAATTTTATGTGAGCGGCAGTTCGTAGAGTGATATTTTTTTCTTCTATCGGAAAGTTTTTATTATCTTTTGAGTATTGATATTAATGAAATATTGAACAGAAATCTATTATCCACTTTTTTCCTATCTTACTTCCTAATCAATATTTATAACTCCGAAATTTCAGGATGAAATATCAATTTGATGAATATATGAGATATTGAATTTGTTGTTCCTTCTCTTCCCGCTAAGGAAGCGATAGACTATACAAAAAGCCTGAACAAACAATTGGATGAGAGATTGGTCATCTTATTTTTACTCCATATTTGACCATGAATGGAAGTAACGTTATGTTCTCATGATGTTCTGATCGGTGCTATTTCATGAATTATTCATAAAAATAATGTATATTATGCCGAATAGGATTCAATCATTCAGAAATACTTCCCAAAAACTCGGACCTGAAACAGTAATAAGTATGTTTCTTTGTAGAGGAGAAAAACACAAGGAGTTGAATATTCCAGTTTCTGATGAAGGTACAGATTTTTTTGGATTCTCAAATCTTTCAGAGAATTTTTCATCTATTGATATTTCATTGCAAAATTTTGGAGATAAATATTTGTTTGGGAGTAAAACTTAAAATGATCGAAAAAACAGTTTCAGTTCAATATTTTTTCTTCGGAATCATTTGCCGAATGATAATGGAAACCTTATTGAAAAAAATAAATATATTGCCTGTTGCTTAAAGAAACTCCTTCATTGACTTTTAGAATTTGACTCTATTGTTAGATCATTTAATATTTTTTCTTACTTGAACTCCCCTGAATGGATTCATTCTTGGAGTATATGAAAAAACAATTAGCACAGATGAGTTTCTAACAAAAATCTTATATGAAATGAGTTTCCGAATTGAATGAAATTATTTTTTTATCATATACTTCTTCAAGAATAATGTTTGATGCGATATTAGACACTAATGGAAATGGTGATTTTTGGTGGTGGCACTTTCTTCTTGCAAATTTAAATTGTGTAAATATTGTTTTTCTCAATATTGTACACACAGTGGAAAAACTTATTTATAGTTATGATTTTTAAACCAGTAAAATGAGGGAGTTACCTGAATAAAAAACACAATTATTGAATTTAACATTATAAAAACAATTCAGAATGAAATAAAATATTGATTCGTTTGAAAATATGAAGAGAATGTTCATAAAATCAAATGTTGAATCATCTGCGACTGAAAGATAAACTTAAGTCACTATCTCCTATCGTTCAAGATAACCTCTTGTGAGGAATTCATGTTGAAAAGGAACTAACAGAAAACAACTACTCCCAAGGCTAAAGCCACACTGGACATTGAACTACATCTGATAGATTTTCTGAAAAGACCCTAACTCAAAAAAAAGAATCTGAAATTGAAAATTTGCTTATTCATTGAGATGATTATTTGAAATACAATTTTCTTTCATCGATTATTTGATTTTCTATTCCAGTCTTGATTAGGAACTCATAGCGATGAATGAGGCGAAGAAGAATGTTTTCCAAAAGAGAATACTCACCAGAAATCATTTGTGAAATTGACGCAAGAGAGGCATCGCATTCACTAGATCTTCAATACATTTTTGTCGACGAAAATCTATTTCACGCTTCCACGAGAATCAGGATGACCGGAAGAAATGGGAAACACATTTTTAGAAGCAATCTCACTTTGCAAAGATGGGAAGTTAGGAACATTTCTTCCGGGGAGAGGCACTTTGAAATCAGTTTTTTTCGAAATCAAAACCTGTCATGGGGTATGATAGATTGATTTGTTTGAAAATATGAACAGGATGTTCATAAAATTAGATGTGGAATCATCTGCGACTGAAAGATAAACTTTAGTCTTTATCTTCCATCGTTCAAGATAACATATTGTGGGGTACTCATGTTGTCAATAGAAAATTCCACGATAAAAAGTAATTTTTTGTGAATGTCTAACAGAGAACAACTACTTATCCGACTGAAACAACGCTGGGCATTGAACTACATCTGATAGATATTCTGGAAAGACTCTCAAAAGAAAAAATCTGAAATTTAAAATTTGCTTTTTTATTCAGATAGTTATTTGATTGATTGATGAAGCAAAGGAGAATGTTTTTCAAAAGAGAGTACTCACCAGAAATCATTTGTAGCATTGATGCAAGAGAGGCATCGCATTCACTATAGGTCTTCAATGCATTTTTGTTGACGAAAATTTATTTCACGCTTCCACGATCATCAGGAATACCGGAAGAAATATGAAACACATTTTTTTGAAGCAATCTCACATTTGAACCTGTCATGGGGTAAGAAGATTGTTTTGCTTGAAAATATGAACAGGATGTTCATAAATCATGTGGAATCATCTGCGACTGAAAGAGAATTTTCAATCGTTTAGTAGTGCAAGAGCTGATGATATATTTTTTCGAATTATCTGAGCAATATGCAGACTCATGTAAAGGAGTGAAGGATAGGTATATAGTAGTGTACCCTTGTTGAACATGCAAGGGAAAATGCTCTGTTTGCCTAGTATGATCAATATTCAATTAATTTACGTTTTATCGAGGGTAATATCCTATGTGCTAGGGGTTTTAAATCTAATTTTTTATTTTTATTTTCGAGAAAGCATTTTGACTGGACATTTTACTGACAGCGATTTGCGGCCGCAAATTGCACGAGTTAAATTCCCTAGAGGCAAAATGCTTGAGGGAAAATCTCAGAGATTTTACGATGAAATCCTCTAGCACGAATGATATTTGATGAGAATATTTCCCAAATAACATTTGGAACTGGATAAACTTATCAGAATTCATGTTATATTTGAATTTTGAACGGGGAAAATTACAACAATTCTTCTTGTTCCAAACTTGAAGGAATCGTGTGTCCGTTTCCAAATGCCTTGACCCATGACTAATGTGGCCATTCCATAGTTATCTTTGGTCAATCTATCTTTCCAACAATTAATTCATTCAGCTATTTTTAGTTTCGCAAATAAAAATATATTTTCTTAAAGAACTGCAGTGCTATTCGTTCATTTTTATTGCATACTTGGGAGTGTTTATCCACCCATACACTGAACACTGAAATAGGTATGTCTTCATTTGTAACGAATCCAATTTTTATGATTCTAACTTGAAAAGTAACGAACTCCACTTGAAATAAATGATAGTTTAAAAACTAAAGAACACGCTTTAATAGAAAACTAAACTGAAAAGTAGAAAATAATTTTAAATGAGTTTGAAATAAGAATACAGTGATTAACAACAAATTTATTTCATCGTAAAAAAGCGTGGGGTGCTTGATGTCAATTGTTGTTAATATTTCATGGACAGATATTGGTAAGAGTAGAATCATTATGAAAATATCTTAAAAAGCACCCCACGCTTTTTTACGATGAAATAAATTTGTTGTTAATCACTGTATTCTTATTTCAAACTCATTTAAAATTATTTTCTACTTTTCAGTTTAGTTTTCTATTAAAGCGTGTTCTTTAGTTTTCAAACTATCATTTATTTTCAACTTTTTAGTTTTGTTTTCTATTAAAGCGTGTTTTTCAGTTTTTCAAACTATTATTATTATTATTTAATTTTTTCAACTATTATTCTCCAATTTTGAATAGAATCGGACCATAATCACAAAACTCGTCCGTCATTTTAGAGCCGCCATCTTGAATCCTCCAATTTTGACAAAATAATCATAATCTCCGACCCCAAGAACCCCTACATAACAATTTTGAATAGAATTGGACCATAATCACAAAATTCGTCCGCCATTTTGGAGTCGCCATCTGGAATTTTTCAATTTTTACAAAAGATTCAATTTTTTCCCCAACTATCCCTATTCTCCAATTTTGAATAGAATCGGACCATAATCACAAAACTCGTCCCCATTTTGGACGCCATCTTGAATTCCAATTTTGACAAAAAATCATAATTCCGACCCCAAAAACCCCAGATACCAATTTTGAAGCGAATCGGACCATAATCACAAAACTCGTACGCCATATTGGAGCCGCCAAAACTAACGGTGCCCCTATACAAACTTTCAACCCTCACTTTAACCTTAGTATTGAATTTTAAAAAATCCTGAAATTTGTGATTTTTATTTAAAAAGATAAGCCCAAATGCCAATTTTCTCGACTCTTACTTCAAAACTTTCACACCTTTTCTCTTCCCCACCCCCCCCCCTCTAAGAATGGAATAAGAATACGCAGAGGTTTATATGAAAAACTTCATAATTCTCACATATCTAGTTTCTCCAGATACGAGAGTTTTCCTGATTCAGAATTTTATTCTTCTAGAGCTGAAAAAGTCGATATCTCACTCGATGTTCCATGGTGTGAGACTACTGATCGACTTTAATATTTTTGTTCCTCTGCAGATATTTCCATACAACCGGATCATTTCATTTTCGGTATTACTCGTCTCGCAGCTACTCAGATCGGAAAATTCATTCTTCACCTGAACCTGACGAAAAATCAACATTTTGGAGCTATCAGGTTTTCTCATACGATAATCAACCTGGTAATACAAAAGTATATTCATCATCTTCAAAGCGAGTTGCTTATTATTGAACATAAACATTATACTGAATATGAATTAAGTGCTCACCTTTTGCCTTTCTCAAGTTATAATTTTGAAGGGTCATCACAATCTGTTTTCTCTGCTGGAATTTCTGCAAGTCACCGCACGCTCACTGATTTAAAATCCCTAATAAATATTTTGAACTGAAAAAGCGCGAGCAGTAGGAACGCCGCCGGGACACACACAGACCGTTTCAATATAGGCAATATACGTTTGGGATTCATAGCGTAGTGAAAGAATAATTGGCTCTACAACGTTTCAAAGGAGTATATAAATTTTTAAATATTAAGAATTGTTATTCTCAATATTCAAAAATTTGTATACTTCTTTGGAACGTTGTAGAGTCTATTATTCTTTCACTACGCTATGAATCCCAAACGTATATTGCCTCTATTGAAACGCCTTGTGTCCGCGGCGTTCTCTACTCGCGCGTTTTCAGTTAAAATATTTATTAGAATTTCAAATCAGTGAGCGTCGGTGACTTGCAAAATGTCCAGCACAGGAAAACAGATTGTGGCGATGACTTCAAAATATAACTTGAGAAAAGGCAAAAGTGACACTAATCATATTCAGTATAATGTTTATGTTCAATAATAACAACTCGCTTTGAATTGATGAATATACTTTTGTATTATCAGGTTGATTATCGTATGAGAAAACCTGATGGCTCCAAAATGAATTTTCGTCAGGTTCAGTGACGAAGTTGAATTTTCCGATCTGAGGGCTGCGAGACAGTAACCGAAAATGAAATGATCCCGGTTATATGGAAATATCTGCAGAGAAACTAGAAATATTAAAAGTCGATCGTAGTCTCACACCATGACATCGAGGAGATATCGACTTCTTAGCTCTAGAAGAATATAATTCTGAATCAGGAAAACTCGTATCTGGAGAAACTAGACATGTGAGAATTATGAAGTTTTTCTATAAACCTCTGCTTTTATTCCATCTTTAGAGAGGGGTGGGGAAGAAAAGGTGTGAAAGTTAAGTAAAATCGAAAAATTGGTATTTGGGCTTATCTTTTCAAATAAAAATCACAAATTTCAGGATTTTTTAAAATTCAACACTAAAGGTTGAAGTGAGGGTTGAAAGTTTGTATAGGAGTACCGTTAGTTTTTTCAAGTGGAGTTCATGAAAATTGTAATTATAGGTCTTCAAATACATAAATACGTGTTTCAGTGTTTTCCGAAATTTAACCCCTAAAGGGGTGATATAGGGGGTTGAAAATTTATACGGTTGTTTCGTTACTTTTCAAGTTAGGATCATAAAAATTGGATTCGTTACAAATGAAGACATACATATTTCAGTGTTCAGTGTGTGGGTGGATAAACACTCCCAAGTATGCAATAAAAATGAACGAATAGCACAGCAGTTCTTTGAGAAAATATATTTTTATTTACGAAACTAAAAATAGCTGAATGAATTAATTGTTGGAAAGATAGATTGACCAAAGATAACTATGGAATGGCCACATTAGTCAAGGGTCAAGGCATTCAGAAACGGACACGCGATTCCTTCAAGTTTGGAACAAGAAGAATTGTAATTTTCCCCGTTGAAAATTCAAATATAACATGAATTCTGATAATTTTATCCAGTTTCAAATGTTATTTGGGAAATATTCTCAGCAAATATCATTCGTGCTAGAGGATTTTATCGTAAAATCTCTGAGATTTTCCCTTAAGCATTTTGCCTCTGGGAAATTCAACTCGTGCAATTTGCGGCCAGATAATAAGACCGCAAATCGCAGTCAGTGAAATTTTCAGTCAAAATGCTTTCTCGAAAATTTAAAAAAAGAATTAGAGATAAAACCCCTAGCACATATGATATCACCCTCGATAAAATGTAAATTAATTGAATATTGATCAGACTAGGCAAACAGAGCATTTTTGCTTGCATGTTCAACAAGGGTACACTCCTATATACCTATCCTTCACTCCTATACATGAGTCTGCATATTGCTCAGATAATTCGGAAAAATATATCATCAGCTCTTGCACTATTAAACGATTAAAGATAGTGACTAAAGTTTATCTTTCAGTCGCAGATGATTCCACATGATTTTATGAACATCCTGTTCATATTTTCAAGCAAATCAATTTTCTTTCCCATGACAGGTTTAAATTTGAGATTGCTTCTAAAAAATGTGTTTCCCATTTCTTCTGGTCTTCCTGATGATCGTGGAAGCGTGAAATACATTTTCGTCAACAAAAATGTATTGAGAACCTATAGTGAATGCGATGCCTCTCTTGCATCAATGCTACAAATGATTTCTGGTGAGTACTCTCTTTTGAAAAACATTCTCCTTTGCCTCATTCATCTATATGAGTTCTCAATTAAGACTGGAATAGAAAATTAAATAACTATCTGAATAAGAAAACAAATTTTAAATTTCTGATTTTTTCTTTTGAGAGTCTTTCCAGAGCATTTACAAGATGGCTGTCTCTGAAGAGCAGTGTAAAAATGTGCTCTGCAAATTTAGTGATGATGTTTTCAAAGAAAAGCAATTTAAATGTTGCCAATCAAAGTGGAATAAGAACATTGTGTGCATCAAGTGTGGAAGCATTTATCATTTCTCTTGTGCAACAAGAAACAAACTAGAATGTGTTAAAATCTGTGATACAAGAATCATCTGCACTGGCTGTCAGGCTGATGTCCAAGGATTTAATACTGATGAAACCCATGATCAATTAAAAGTTGAATTAAATCTACTCAGATTGATTCTCAAAGAAAAAGATGATAAAATCAATTTGATACTTGAAAATAACAAATTACTGAAACGAAACAATACCCTGCTGGAAGAAAAAGTAAAGAAAGAAAAAAAGTTCAAAAAAAAAAAAAAAAAAAAATCGTTTAGGAAATTCGAAATAAATCCGGGAAAAAGAGAACAAAAAAAACCAAAGAAAAAAAATGACTCACTGAGAAGTAAACAAACAGAAATAATGAATGGATTAATTTATCCTGAAAGAAACTGTTCTACAAATGAGAAAACAGATCATGAAGGCTACACTAGTGTGAGTTACAAGAAAAAAGTCCAACCACCAACCAAACCAAAGAAAAAGCTTGGAGACAATGAAACCCCAAACGATTTTGGTATTCAGAAAAAAGTTTGGCTCTATTTAAATAGAATTAAACGTCATGTTACAACGGAAAAAATCAGAAAATGTATTCTGGATCAAGATACTTTCAGGAATGCTGAGATAATTATTAAGGAATTACCAACGGATGAATCCCAGAAAAAATGTTTTATGTTTGGAATTGATTTCACTTATAAAGATGAAATTTATAAATCCTCCACATGGCCGAAGATGGTAGCTTACAAGAGGTTTGATTTCAGAAAATATAACCAATATCACCAGCAAAATGAGGATTTTTAGATAACCTCAGACCTACATTTTCAACTAAGGACAATACATCAGTCAATCCTACAATAACCCAAACCAAAAACACAGTGTCGTTAGGTTATAATACTATGAACAAAAATCTCATAATTATTAACTCAAACATACAATGTGGTCTTGCAAAAAAATTGATCTCAACATTGTAATGCAAACCCATAAAGCAAAAATTTTATGCATCAGCGAGCATTGGCTCAAAAGTGAGGAATTAAAAGTGACACCAATAAAAAATATGAAGCTTATATCATATTCCACCAGGAAGAATATGCAACGGGGAGGTGTTTGCCTATTTGCAGACAACGATATGTATATGGAACATATCGTAATTAACACATGTGTAGAAGGGGAATTTGAAGCCTGTGGAGCCAAGATGAAACTTCCGCACGGGAATAAATATATGTACCTAATTGTTGTTTACAGACCCCCAAATCATAAAAATTTCAATAACTTCCTATATCAACTCGATGCATTATTGTATAATACATAACGGAAGGGAGATATTTTTGTCATTTGTGGCGATATTAATGTAGATTTCTCAGTGAATAGTGATGAGAAACGAAGAATCATAAATATGTTAGGCGAGTATGGCATAAAAAATCATATCAATGAGGCCACAAGAATAACATCTACAACTGCAACCTGCATAGACAACGTTTTCTCAAATACAGATGAGTGCATTGCAAGAGTAAGTCCCTCTTTTTTCTCAGACCACACTTATCAGGTATGTTCGTTTAATGATGTATTACATAACAATAATAAAAACAATCACCGTGTACAAAAAAGAAAAATTAATGACTCCAATATTCAAGATTTTCAGAACTATTTATCAAAAGAAAATTGGAATGAAATGTATCATACAACAGACTTTCAAGAACAGTTTTCCATATTTCATCATATTTTTCTTCATTACTACGAATGTGCCTTTCCAATTAAAACAATACACATTAAACCCAACAAAAAGAAATGGTATACTCCAAAAATCAAGCAAATGCACGCCCAGCTTTGTGAAATGAGTAAATTAAGCAAAGCTCTAAACAATCCTTGGTATACAAAAAAATATAAACAATTTAGAAAAGAATATAGAGTGCATGTGAAAAATCATAGAAAAAAGTTAAATAATGAACGAATTTTGAATTCAGATAATGTCATGAGTGAAAGTTGGAAAATTATTAAAGAGAGTAAAGATAGTGGATCAGTAAGGAAAGCATCTGCTGGATTTCTGGAAGGAGGAACTTCTACTGAACAAGCAAATTATATCAACGACTATTTCATTGATTGCAATACAAATCGTCAGGTACCGAACTACGATATGTGTATCGAGGGAGTGCCTACAAGTTTCTTTTTAACACCAATAACACCTGAAGAAATTTTATCAATAATAAGGCGAACTACTGTCAAATCTACACCTGGGTCGGATGATATTGATGGTAGAGCGGTCAGGTCAGTTGCCGCACTCATTGCTGAACCCCTGTGTTACTTGATAAATAAGTCATTTTCACTCGGAATATTCCCTAACATTAAAAAATCCAAAGGAATAACAATTTTTAAGAACAAAGGATCCGCTAATGATATAAAAAACTATAGATTAATTTGCATCCAAAATAATATCTCTAATATTTTTGAGTCGGCATACTGTCAACGGTTAACAAATTACTTGGAATGTTTCAAGCTTATTCCTGATATACAACATGGTTTTAGAGAAAAAAAGTCCACCACAACTGCTATTCATGATATAATGAATTTTTTGTACAAAGCACTCAATAATAAAGAAAATGCACTATGTCTTTTTTATGACCTGAGCCGTGCGTTTGACACAATCGACCGAGATCTATTGCTGCTTAAATTAGAGGGTGTCGGTGTGTGTGGGGTACCTCTTGACTGGGTGAAGTCTTATCTACACAAATAACAATGTATGACAACTCAAAATCGCAAACAAGAGAATCTAACCTAGGAGTACCCCAAGGCTCAATATTGGGACCCTTGTTCTTTATAATATTCACATCAGACATAAAAATATACTGCAACTATTCTGAACAAATCTTACTGTATGCTGATGATACTAATATTCTGATGTCAAACATCGACATTGAACAATTAATTGTGAATAGTAATGGAGCCTCTAGTGAGCTTTATGAATATTGTACTCAGAACGGTCTGCAATTGAATGTGACGAAAACATATTTTATGCGGTTTTTACCAAGGAATGTTACACCTGACCAAAATCTTTACCTACATATCAATAGAAAATCAATTGAAGCTACAGAAACAATGAAATTTCTAGGTGTTACACTTGACCAAAAATTAACATGGGAGGCCCATATAAAAACTGTATGCTCCAGACTAAGCACATGTTGTTACATGATAAGGCAGCTCAGAGACTCTGTTTCTTTTAATGTACTTAAATTACTATATTACGGGCTTGTTCAGTCAGTTCTACAATATGGATTAGTATTCTGGGGTTCCTCGTCACATGCTGATAAGGCATTCAGAGCACAGAAAAAAATACTAAGAGCTATGTTCAATGTCCATCCACTGTCAACATGTAAAGACCTATTTAAAAGATCGCAAATACAAACTTTGCCCAGCTTATACATATTTCAAATAAATACCTATATTAAAGAAAATGAAAACAGGTTCAAGAAAAATGAGGAATTGCACTCGCATGACACACGAATGAAAGGAAGTCTACACCAGAGTTACTCACGATTACAAATCTGCCAAAACTCGCCTGACTACATAGGAGTTAAATTATACAATAAATTCAAATGTATCTGTGAGCTTAAACAATATACCTGTAATATGTCTAACATGTCGTTTAGCATTAAACTCAAACGTTTTCTGACAGAACAAATATTTTATAGTATAGAAGAACTTCTCAACTTTTAAAATGTATTTTGTTTCTCAAAATTTTTTTTTAATTAATTTTTAAATTTTTTAATTATTTACTTTAATTTTACTTGTATTTTAAAATTTACAATCCTATTTTTCTGACTAGTCCGATAAAGATGCATCTGTCTTTGATCTTTGTTGATTGAATATTTATGTATTTTTTTTGTGATGAATAAATTGATTCTGATTCTGATTCTGATTCTATCTATCAGATGTAGTTCAATGCCCAGCGTTGTTTCAGTCGGAGAAGTAGTTTTCTCTGTTAGACATTCACAAAAAATAACTTAATTTTTATCGTGGAATTTTCTATTGACAGAAAAATATTTCCATTCAATATTCATTTGAGAGTGTTTCCCCTTTCAAGATGAGTACTCCACAAGATGTTATCCTGAACGAGGGAAGATAGTGACTAAAGTTTATCTTTCAGTCGCAGATGATTCCACATCTAATTTTATGAACATCCTGTTCATATTTTCAAACAAATCAATCTATCATACCCCATGACAGGTTTTGATGTCGAAAAACACTGATTTCAAAGTGCTTCTCCGAAAGAAATGTTCCTAACTTCCGCCATCAGAGATCAACTGGTGACCTGCTCGCTTACGTCTCACATATATGGCAGCTATCTATTGAAAAGTATGGAGAAACTTTAACTGTGGCATTAGATATCTCCAAGGCGTTCGATCGAGTTTGGCACCAGGGACTCCTCGCCAAGCTTCCGTCTTATGGCTTGCCCCCTCAGCTGTGTTCACTGCTTGCTAGTTTTCTCTCGAACAGGTCTCTCCATGTAGTGGTCGATGGAGTTTCATCTGACCCTCTACTCATAAATGCTGGTGTTCCGCAAGGATCCATTCTCGCACCAACACTATTTCTACTTCACATCAACGACCTGTTGAAAGCAACTTCATGTCCAGTACACAGCTTTGCCGATGATAGTACCCTCCATACCGCTTTCTCTTCCAGGGCCCCTATATCAGCCCGTGAAACCAGAAATGAACGAGGAAGAAATGTTAATAATATAAATATGGACTTAGCAACAATTCTAGAATGGGGATCTAATAACTTGGTAGAATTCAATGCAAACAAAACACAAGCATGTCTTTTCTCTAGAAAAGCCGATCTCACTGTGCCTAACATAACTTTGTCAGGAGTAACCATACCACTGAAGCCATCCATATCGATGCTTGGTATTACTATCAGCAATAACCATTCCTGGGAAAATCACGTGAGGTCCATTGCCAAAAGTGCATCCCAAAAACTTGGTTTTCTGTTTCGTGCCAAGAGCTATTTCACCCCCAGTCAGCTGCTTATGACCTATAAGGCACAGATCCGACCTGTCCTGGAATACTGTTCCCATATTTGGAGTGCGGCACCTAAACATATCCTGAGGCTATTGGATTCTGTCCAAAAAAGGGCAATTCGTCTCGTCGGTGATGCCTCGCTTACAAACTCGCTCACTTGTCTGGAACACCGTAGAAAAGTTGGCGATTTGTCTCTATTTTATAGATATTTTCATGGGCGTTGCTCTTCTGAAATATCAACAATCGTTCCTGCTTTGGCAGTCTCTTCGAAATTAACCCATCAAGTTCAGTCATCACACCCCTTCGTGGTCACTTTGGAGACCTGCAGAACATCACTTTCCAAAGACTCGTTCATCCAACGAACAGCGAGGCTTTGGAACTCATTGCCTAGGGAGGAGTTCCCCGAGGCATACAACCTTCAGAAATTCAAGAAGAACACCAACTCCTACCTTCTTTCCCTAGGTTCCCACGATGTTCTCTGAACATTATACAGGATATCCTTTTCGTGGGAAACAGAACATAAAAAAAAAAAAAATCTTTACAAAATGAGATTGCTTCTAAAAATGTGTTTCCCATTTCTTCCGGTCTTCCTGATTCTCGTGGAAGCGTGAAATAGATTTTCGTCGACAAAAATGTATTGAAGATCTGGTGAATGCGATGCCTCTCTTGCGTCAATGTTACAAATGATTTCTGGTGAGTACTCTCTTTTGGAAAACATTCTCCTTCGCCTCATTCATCTCTATGAGTTCCTAATCAAGACTTGAATAGAAAATCAAATGATCGATGAAAGAAAATTGTATTTCAAATAATCATCTCAATGAATAAGCAAATTTTCAATTTCAGATTTCTTCTTTTGAGTTAGGGACTTTTCAGAATATCTATCAGATGTAGTTCAATGTCCAGTGTGGCTTTAGCCTTGGGAGTAGTTATTTTCTGTTAGTCATTCACGAAACATTTTTTGAATCACAGAAAAATCTTTCTATTGAATATTCAATTGAGAATATTTCCCTTTTCAACATGAATTCCTCACAAGAGGTTATCTTGAACGATGGAAGAAAGTGACTCAAGTTTATTTTTCAGTCGCAGATGATTCAACATTTGATTTTATGAACATCCTGTTCATATTTCCAAACGAATCAATATTTAATTTCACGCTGAATTGTTTTTATAATGTTAAATTCAATAATTGTGTTTTTCATTCAGGTAACTCCCTCATTTTACGGGTTCAAAAATAATAACTATAAATAAGTTTTTCCACTGTGTGTACAATATTGAGAAAAACAATATTTACACAATTTAAATTGGCAAGAAGAAAGTGCCACCACCAAAAATTACCATTTCCATTAGTGTCTAATATCGCATCAAACATTATTCTTGAAGAAGTATATGATAAAAAAATCATTTCATTTAACTCGAAAACCTATTTTATATAAGATTTTTGTTCGAAAATTATCTGTGCTAATTGTTTTTTTATATACTCCCAGAATGAATCCATTCAGGGGGGTTCAAGTAAGAAGAAATATTAAATGATCTAACAATAGAGTCAAATTCTAAAAGTCAATGAAGGAGTTTCTTTAAGCAACAGACATTATATTTTTTTTTTCAATAAGGTTCAATAAGGTTTTCATTCCGCAAATGATTTCGAGGAAAAAATATTGAACTGAAACTGTTTTTTCGATCATTTTAAGTTTTACTCCCAAACAAATATATATCTCCAAAATTTTGCAATGAAATATCAAAAAATGAAAAATTCTCTGAAAGATTTGAGAATCAAAAAAAGATCTGTACCTTCATCAGAAACTGGAATATTCAACTCCTTGTGTTTTTCTCCTCTACAAAGCAACATACCTCCCAGCAAACAATGAATCTCTGGCCGTCATCTGGCCCAATGCATGGTCGGTCGGCTACATGCTGGCAACGGCAAAGTTACATCGGCAAAATATCGGCCCAATGTATGGCATATTGTAATCAGGTACCTATAATATA